>JAAFCE010009127.1:20130089-20202904 GCA_013389805.1 Trigoniulus corallinus | reverse complement strand
TTGCAGATTATTGGAGGACGTCATTCCCTACATACTAGCAAAAATTTACATTTCTATGTTATACAGGAGAGAAAATGTCTCACAAAGTGTGTTTTCCTATTGATTTCACTTTAAAAACTCCATTTCTCTTTTCACTATATCACAATTTCCATTGAAGCTAGCCATACCGTTTTACTCGTCATTGAAGTACCTTATTCCCTACATTCTTTCCAAAATCTACAGTTCTATGTTGCATAGGTGAGAAAATATCACACAAAGTGTGTTTTCCCAGCGATTTTAATGAAAAATTAATCTTAATTTCTATTAAATCTAAAGCCATGCCGTTTTAGACATGATTGTAGGAACTAATTCATTACATTCCCACAAAAATGTACAGTTCCTTTTAGTATAGGAGAGAAAATATCGCACAAAGTGTGTTTTTCTATTGATTTCAATGAAAAAACTATGATTTTTTTGCTATATCTCAATTTCTATTTAGGCTACAGCCATGCTGTTTTCCACATGATTCGAACACCTCATTCCCGACATTCTCGCCAGAAATATTCATCTCTGTGTTGTATAGGAGAGAAAATTCTGCCCAAAGTGTGTTTTCCCATTGATTTCAATGTCACTTTGCTATATCCCATTTTCTTTTAAACCTGCAGCTGGGCCCATTTGCACATGATTGGCGAACAACATTTTCTACATTTTCTACATGCAGGAGACAAAAGGCTCAACGTGCGCTCTCCCATTGATTTGAATGTAAAAACACCATTTTTCTTTTTGCTATATCAATTTTTATTAAAGCTACAGCCATGCCGTTTACACGTGATTTGAGTTCCACATTACCAACATTCTGAATAAAATTTATGATTCCATTACGTAAGTGAATAAAAATATCACACAATGTGGGTTTTACAATTGATTTCAATGTAAAATCTCCAATTTCCTTTGTTCTATATGTCAATTTCTATTTAAGCTTCAGACATGCCGTTTTTTGCACATGATTGGAGTACCACATTCCCTACATTTTTGTTAAAATTTCACATTTTATCATGTATAGAATACAAAATTAAGAAAGCACATTTTCTCATTTATTTTTCTTTTTGCTATATCTGAAGTTCTAGTAATGCTACAGATATGCCGTTTTGCACATGCTTGGAGTACCTCATTCCTTACATTCTCACAAAAATTTACAGTTCTATGTTGTATAAGAGAGAAAATATTGCCCAAATTGTGTTTTGATCTTGATTTCAATGTAAAAACTCCATTTTTCTCCTATATCTTAATTTCTTTTTAAGTTGCAGCAATGCCGTTTTGCACATGATTGGAGTATTACATTCCCTATATTTTGGCCAAAATTTGCAGTTTTATTATGTATAGGAGACAAAATGCAGAAAGTGTGTTTTGCCATTGATTTAAATGTAAAAATTTCATTTTTCTTTTTAATATATATATATATATCTCAATTTCTATCAAAGCTACAGCCCTGCCGTTTTGCACATGATTCAAGTACCTCATTCCCTACATTTTTGCAAAAAGTTGCAGTTCTGTGTTGTACAGGAGAGAAAGCATCGCACAAAGAGGGATTTCTCCCATTGACTTAAATGTAAAAATTCCATTTTTCATTTTCCTACATCACAAGAGGTGTGTAATAGAAGAAGTTTATTGCAATATAAAAAATATCCGTTGTTCATTTTGCTATATCTCAATTTCTATTATAGACGTGTAGGGACATGATCACTTTCACTCCTCTGTCCCCCAAACGCATAAACCCCTGCAAATCACACCAAGTAAAAAATCATTGTCTTTAGGTAATATTGTCTTTGCATCCTGTTTGCAACAATAGGACCACTACATTCAATTCTAAGACCTTCTGTAGGTGCATCCTGCATGGTCCCTTGGAAATGACTCATGTTGGGTACCCTTTTGTCACAGGACCCAACCATGGTCAAGATCCTCAGTATGCAAGGTGATACAAGGGTGTGTTTTGGGGGTTTGAAGGTTTAGTCATGATTTAATAAAAAGTGAGAGTCATTTTTCATTCATTCTAGAGTCCGATATTTAACAGTCATCATCTTGGATTAGTTAGTGAGACAAGTGAATTTACTTATTCTATCTTTAATCTGTCGGATTTTACAGTGTATCATTTGGTTTTAGTAAATCCATAGAACGGTCTAAATATAGCCATTTTCCAACCTGAATAAAACTCAATCATTTTTTTTAATTTCACTAAATCAACGTGTCTCATCATTATTTCTTGGCACCCTAAATCGTCCTTACCCTTGATACGCGATATTGGTTACCCGGATGTGATTATGAACATGCAACCTTATGATCTGGAGTGAGACGCACTAGCAGTCTACAGTGGATACTGCAGCTGATCAGGTGCAGTGGATACTGCAGCCGATTTGTGTGTTTTTTCCCAGACTCTTCTCAAAGGCCCTCACCAACAATTGCGTTATGTGTTGGCTGCAGCAAACGCCACACTGATAGCCACCTATGGAATGGTAACCATTAGTCTCAACCTAGGTCTCTATTGAGACTTTACCTGGAGATTCGTCATTACTAACGTCTCCAGACCGATCCTAGGTGCTGACTTCCTCTCACACTATGGTCTCCTTCCAGACCTTAAAAACAGCCAGCTCCTGGACGCAACAACTAAGATGACCCAGCAAGGAAATCTGGCTGTGGGTGAGGAGCTCAGCATCAGAACCATCAGTGGATCATCACAATTCCACAAACTATTGGCTGAATTCCAATCTATTACTCGGCGAAATGGTATGTAGCTCCCAGTTCAGCACAACACAAAGAACCACATCGTCACAAAGCAAGGACCACTAGTGTCACAGAAGCCACAGCGACTTGCCCCAGAAAAGTTTCAGATAGCCAAGCAGGAGTTCAAGGCCATGGTGTGCCTGGGTCTTGCAAGGCCATTTGACAGCTCCTGGGCATCTCTGCTATGCTTGGTCCCAAAGAAAGACCACATCTAAAGAGCCTATGTAGATTACTGCAGCCTTAATAGCATCTCAGAGCCAGTCGTCTACCCTGTGCGCCACATTCAGGACTTTGCCCTGGCCCTCCATGGTAAAACTATTATTTCGATGATTGATTTGTTGCACGCGTTCAACCAAATAACAGTGGCTGAGGATGACATTCCCAAAACGGCCATAACTACCCCATTTGGGCTATTCGAATTCCCCTTCATTACATTCGGGCTACATAATGCCACCCAAACGTTTCAGTGGTTCATGGACACTATCTTCATCTACACCTACATTGATGACCTGCTTGAAGGGTCAACATCGACCGAGGAGCCCCTGGTGCACCTGAAGATACTCTTTCAGCGACTGGTTGCCCATGGGATTGTAGTCAACCCCAGCAAGCACGTGTTTGGGCAGCCAGAGGTGAAGTTCCTCGGTTACTCGGTGTCAGGTGAAGGTACAAAGCCCCTCCCTAAGAAGGTGGATGCTACCTAAGCATTCCCCCACCCAGCCCTGGTCAGTGAACTATGCTGATTCTTGGGTATGTTAAACTTTTACAGAAGGTTCATACCCAAGGTGGCCGAAGTGCAAGCACCCCTCCATTCCCTGTTAGGTGACAACGTCAAGAGGAAGACACCTGTAAACTGGACCACAGAGGCAATTGCAGCCCTTCAAAGCTGCAAGGACAGCCTAGCACAGGCAACCCTGTGGGCCCATCCCAAGTGTGACGCACCCCTTGTGATGTTTATGGACGCCTCAGACTTTGTGGTTGGTGCTTTGCTACAGCAGTGGGTTGAAGACGTCTGGCGACCCGTCAGCTTCTTCTCCAATAAGCTTTCATCTGCCAAGATGAAGTATGGTGCCTTCAATCAGGAACTCTTGGCAATCTACTTGGTGATAAAACATTTTTGCCACATGGTGGAGGCAAAGAAGTTTGTGGTCTACACAGACCACAAACCCCTGACTTATGTCTTCCACTGCAAAAATGACCAAGTGTCACCCCGACAGTCCTGGTACCTGGACTTCATCTCACAGTTCACCACGGACATCTGCTACCTTCCTGGTAAGGAGAACACCATGGCAGACACCCTGTAATGGGTAGAAGTCATCGAGGAGGCCATCCATTTTTATAACCTGGCAGCCTCACAGGAAGCAGATGCTGAACTGCAGCAGCTGCTACATGACAGCAGCTCTTCATTGAAGCTAACCAGAGTCAGCATTCCTTGGTCAGACATCACAATCTACTGTGATGACTCAACATCTCGGCCCTGGCCCTTCCTCACTCAGACCTTATGAAGGCAGGCGTTTAACTCTGTCCACCAACTGGCTCACCCTGGAGCAACAGCAACAGTGAAGCTTGTCACTCAGAGGTTTGTTTTGCCATCAGTCAAGGCAGATTGTGTCACTGGGCATGGAACTGTCTTGCCTGCCAGCAGTCAAAATCCTCTCAGCATGTCACTTCACCTATTGGCACATTTGCTCCACCTTCCCAGCGATTCAATCATGTCCACCTGGACCTCATTATCATGCCTCACTCGGAGGGTCACCGTTACTGCCTGACCATGATTGATCGCTTCTCACAGTGGCCAGAGGCAGTGCCATTGCCAAACCAGGAAGCTGAAACAGTTGCCTGGGCATTCCTCCACCATTGGATTTTCTGCTTTGGAGTGCCAACTTTGCATAACCATGGACCAAGGTAGGCAAATGGAGTCCAACCTTTTCAGGCAGCTCAACTGCCTATTTGGTTCAACTCACCTGTGTACTACAGCCTACCACCTTGCAGCAAATGGCATGGTGGAACGTCTTCACCACCAGCTCAAAGCAGCCATCTGTTGCCACCAGAGCCACTGGACTGAGTGCCTTCCACTCGTCCTTCTCGGCATCAGGGCAGCTTAGAAGGAAGATTAAAACCCACGGCATCAGTGATGATTTATGGCAAGCCTCCATGACAGCCTGGTGAGTATCTTTCAGGTGCACCGGCTACAGATGAAGACGTCAACCACCACAGCTTTGGGAGGGACAGCTTTTTCCAGGAGTTGAAGCCTGCCGACCCAAGCACCATGGTCAGCAGAAGCCATTCATCTTCAAATACCTCTCCACTGCCAGCCATGTCTTCATCCATCATGATGGGGTGAATAAGCCCTTCCAGCACCCATATGATAGACCATTTCAGGTTTTCAGTCGGTCTAGAAAGACATTTGTGCTCAACATTCTTTGGAGACACTCAACTGTCTCTACAGACTAAATGAAGCCTGAATACATGGAGACTGACAACAAGCCACACCAGGTAGCTCATGAAGAGCCAGCTGGCTTCACCATAGTGGTGCCACACATGCCACAAGGACCACAGTGCGAGCCATTTGCATCACCACCACCACCACCCCAGACTCCTCCAGCACCTACCCAAGATTTTAACAGGCCCCTCCAGACCAGATCTGGACGTTGGGTCAGGTTTCCTGAGCGGTATCAAGCTGGATACTCAAGATTGTCCCCAGCTCAATCACTAGCTGGGGAGTGATGTAGGGACATGATCCCTTAGACTCCTCTGCCCCCCCAAATTTTCCACCCCTGCAAATCTCACCAAGTAAAAAATCATTGTCTTTAGGTCCTATTGTTGTTGCATTTTGCGTGTAAAAATAGGACCACAAAATTAAATTCTAAGATCTTTCGTAGGTGCATCTTGTATGGTCCCTTAGCAATGACTCATGGTTGGTACCATTTTGTCACAGGACACAACCATGCTCTAGGACCTCAGGATTCAAGGTGATTCAGGGGCATGTTTTGGGGTTTTGAAGGTCTGGTCATGATTTACTAAAAAGTGATATAGTCATTTTTCATTCATTCTAGTGTCAGAAAATTAACAGTCGTCATCTTGGATTAGTTAGTGAGACAAGTGAAATAAATTATTCTATCTTTAATTTGTTGAATTTTACAGTCTACCGTTTGGTTTTACTAAATCCATTAAACGGTCTAAATTTAGCCATTTACCAACGTGAATAAAACCTGATCTTTTTTTATTTTCACTACATCAACGTGTCTCATCGTTATTTCTTGTCACCCTACATTGTCCATTCCCGTGATACACGATAGACCTATAGCCATGCAGTTTTGCAAATGCTTAGAGCGCCAAATACCAATTATTCTTGATAAACGTTATGATTTTATTAACTATAGGAAGAAAAATATCGCACAAAGTGTGTTTTCCTATTAATTTCAATTTAAAAACTCAATTTTTATTTTTCCTTTATCTCAATTTTTATAAAAGCTACAGCCAACTTGTTTAGCACATGATTTGAGTATCTCATTACCTACATTTTCAAAAAAATTTACACTTCTATGTTGTACAAGAGAGAATATATCACACAAAGTGTGCTTTCCCATTGATTTCAATGTAAAAACTCCATTTCTTGCTTTGCTCAGGCCATGCTGTTTTGCACATGATTGGAGTACCTAACTCCCTACATTCTTACAAAAAAATTATAGCTCTATGTTGTATAGGAGAGAAAATATTGCACAAAAGATGTTTTCCCATTTATTTCAATGAAAAAACTTGCTATATCTCAATTTCTATTAAAGCTACTGCCATGCAATTTTGACAATGTTGGGAGCAGCGAGTTGCGTTGGACACACCAGTTCTAGTCTGATCACTGAAGTTAAGCAACTCAAGCCCAGTTAGTACTGACATGGATGGTCGCTCAGGAAAGCTGGGTACTGCTAATTTCCAATAATCGTCGCATTGGTGTAGTGTCTGTGCAGTCTATGCACTAGATCTATGCAGTGGATGGGTCAATAATGACCTCGTAGTTGATGGGACCTTAAACACCAACAAACAATTTGAAAATGTTTCAAGTACCACATTCCCTACATTCTAAATAAAAGTTATGATTCTAATATATATAGGAAAGGAAATATCACACAATGTGTGTTTTCCCATTCATTTAAATGTAAAAAATCCAATTTTCTTTTTCCTGCATCTCAATTTCTATTAAAGCTACAGACATGCCGTTTTGCACATTATTGGAGTACCTCATTCCCTATATTCTCAAAAAAATTTACAGTTCTACATTGTATAGGAAAGAAAATATCGCATATAGTGTTTTCCAACTGATTTTGATGTAAAAACTCCATTTTTCTTTTTTCTATATTTTAATTTCTATTAAAGCTACAGCCATGCCATTTTGCACATTATTGGATTACCTGATTCCCTAAATTCTTGCAAATATTTACAGTGTTTTGTTTTATAGGAGAGAAATTATCACACAAAGAGTGCTTACCTATTGGTTTTTAAGTTAGAACTCCTTTTTTCTTTTTGCTATATCTCATTTTCTATTAAAGCAAAAGCCATGCCACTTTGCACATGATTGGAGTACCATGTTCCCTACATTCTTAAAAAAATTTACAGTTTTATTTTATATGGGGGAGAAAATATCACACAAAGTGTGATTTCCCATTAATTTTAATATAAAATCTCCATTTTTCTTTTTGCTATATCTCAATTTCTTCGTAAGCTGCAGAAATGCCGTATTGCTCATAAATGGAGTACCACATTCCCTACATTCTGGAAAAAATTTGCAGTTCTATCATGTATAGAAGTGAAAATGTACAAATTTCGTTTCCCCATCGTTTTTCCATGCCATTTTGCACATCATAGGAGTACAACACTCTGTGAATTCTTTTCAATATTTGTGGTTCTATTATGTATAGGAAAGAAAATATCGCACAAAGTGTGTTTTCCAATTGATTTAAAAGGAAAAACTTAAAATTTCTTTTTGCTATATCTCTATTTCTGTTAAATCTACAGCCATGCCGTTTAGCACATGATTGGAGTACCTAATTCCCTACATTCTCGCAAAAATTTACAGTTCTATATTGTATAGGAGAGAATATATCACACAAAGTGCATGTATTCATTGATTTTAATGTAAAAACTCCATTTTTCTTCTGTTATTTCTCAATTGCTATTAAAGCTACAGCAAAACAAATTTGCACACATTTGGAATATAAAATTCCCAACATTCTCAAAAAAAGTTATAATTCCATTATTTATAGGAAACAAAATATCGTGCAAAGTGTGTTTTCCTATTGATGTCAATGTAAAAACTTTATTTTTCTTTTTGCTATATCTCAATTTTCATTTAAGCAATTGCCATGCCGTTTTGCACATGCTTGGAGTACCACGTTCCCAACATTCTAGATAAAAATGTGTTGATTCTATTATGTAAAGAAAAGAAAATATCATACACAGCGTGTTTTCCTATTGATTTCTATCTATATACACCGTTTTTCTTTTTGCTTAATCTAAATTCCTATTAAAGCTACAGCACATGATTGCAGTACCTCATTCAATACATTCACACAAAAATTTGCAGTTCTATGTTGTACAGGAGAGAAAATATTGCAAAAAGTGTGTTGTTCCTAAGATTTTAATGTAAAAACGCCGTTTTTCTTTTTGCTATAATTAAATTTCTATTAAAGCTACATCCAAGCTGTTTTCCACATGATCGAAGTACCTTATTCCCTACATGCTCACAATAATTTACAGTACCATGTTGTATAAGAGGTAAAATATCGAACAAAGTGTCTATTGCTATTGCTTTCAAAGAAAATCCTCAGTTTTTCATTTTGCTATATCTGAATTTCTATTAAAGCTGCAGCTATGACGTTTTGCAGATGATAAGAGCACCTCATTCCCTAAAATCTTGACAAAATTTACTGTTCTCTGTTGTAAAAGAGAGAAAATATCTCACAAAGTGTGTTTTCCTTTTGATTTCAATGTGAAAACCATTTTTCTTTTTGTTACATCTTAATTTTTAATAAAGCTACAGCCATGACGTTTTGCACCAGATAAAAGTTCCTCTTTCCCTACATTCTTGCAAAAATTACAGTTCTATGTTGTACAGGAGAGAAAATATTGAACAAAGTATGATTAGCCATGTTAATACAACATTTTTCTCTTTGCTATACCTCAATTTCTTATAAAGCTAATGCCATGATGCTTTTCACATAATTAAAGTACATCATTCTCCACATAATCGCAAAAATTTACAGTTCAATGTTGTATAGGAGAGAAAATATCACACAATGTGTTTTACCACTGATTTCATTGTAAAAACTTCATTTTTCTTCTTCCTGTATCGTAATTTCTATTAAAGCTACAGCCATGCCGCTCTGCACATGATTGGAGAACCGCTCTGCACATGATTGATTTTATTATGTATAGGACAGAAAATATTACTCAAAGAGTGTTTTCCCAATGATTTAAATAGGAAAAGTCAATTTTTCTTTATGTTATATCTCAATTTCTATTAAAGCTACAGCTATGACGTTTTGCACATGATTGGAGTGCCTCACTCCCTACATTCTTGAAAAAATTTACAGTTCTATGTTGTGTAGAGGAAAAATATCATACAAAGTGTGTTTTCCCATTGATTTCAATGTAAAACTCCATTTTCTACATCTAAATTTCTATTAAAGCTACAGCCATGCCGTTTTGCACATGATTTGAGTACCACATTCCCAACATTCTGAATAAAAGTTATTATTCAACTGTTAATAGTTATAAGAATATCGCAAAAAGTGTATTTTCTTAATTGTTTTAAATTAAAAACTCGATTTTTCTCTTTGCTGTATCTCAATTTCTATTAAATCTACAACCATGCTGTTTGCACATGATAGGAGTACCTCATTCCCTACATTCTTGCAAAAATTTACTGTTCTAAATTGTATGGAAGAGAACATATCACACAAAGTGTGTTTTTCAATTTATTTCACTGGAAAAATAAGTTTTCTCTCGGCTATATCTCAACGTTTTGAACCAAATTGGAGCATCTCATTCCTTACATTCTCACAAAAATTTACAGTTCTATGTAATATAGGAGAGAACACAGCCATGCCGTTTTTTCAAATATTGGAGTACCTCATTCCCCTTATTCTCGCAAATGTTACATTTCTATTTTGTATAGGAGAGAAAATATCACACACCATGTTCCTAATGATTTCAATGTAAAAACTCATTTTTTCTTTTTGCTATATCTCATTTTCTATTAAAGCTACAGCCATGCCATTTGGCACATGATTGGAAGACCACATTCTAAACATTCTGTAACGTTATTATACTTTTATGTAAAGCAATAAAAATATCACAAAAAGTGTGTTTTCTCATTGATTTCATTGTAAAAACCATTTTCTTTCTTGTATATCTCAATTTCTATTAAAGCTACAGTCATGCCGTTTCACACATGATTGTTTTTCACATGAATGTTAAAACTCCATTTTTATTTTTGCTATATCTCAATTTCTATTAAAGTTACCGCCATGCCATTTTCCATATGATTGGAGTATGTCATTCCCTACATTCTTGCAAAACTCTGCAGTTCTATGTTGAATAGGAGAGAAAATATCACACAAAGTGTTTTTTCCCATTGATTTATATGTAAAAACTCCGTTTTTCTTTTTGCTATATCTCAATTTCTATTAAAGCTACAGCCATGTCGTTTTGCACATGATTGAAGTACCTCATTTCCTAAATTCTTGCAAAAATTTACAGTTCTATGTTTTATAGGTATCGGTCGCTAGGTGGTGCATGACTACATTCAAGCACTATTAGAAGCTCGACATTTTTTGGCAATTTCTGAAGCCTTTCCAGGAATCTCTAATCAAAACCAAATTACCTGTTCAAGAGATGATAAAAACGATGCAGGGCATGGCAACGCTGATGATTTTGGCACCAAATTCGTTGTGGGGGAGCAGCATTGAAGGTTGGGCATCAAGCTTAACCTTGTGTATGTTCCTAGTGCTCTCGTCATGCTCTTCGTGGGCGTAATCAGCACAGGCGACCACTATGCTCCACGTGGTGCAAGGTGCCAACTTCACCCAGCAAAAAGTTTTTCAATATCTATTTATATAGATATATATATATCTTTATCAGGTTAATTTTATTAGTTTATTTTTAAAATATTATTGATAGTACTAGGCAATAGTATTAATATAAGTAGTACTTGCATGTTTTCTAGTATATAGAAATAATATTTAAAATATCATTTACATGGCTTCATGTTGTGTTTAAATTCCAGCCTGCAGTGTCACAGGGGTATGGACCTTGGTCCCTGTGGCTGAAAGCATGTCAAGTGTCCTCCATGAGGTAGGATGGCATCCCCCATGGCAAGCAGCACTAATGTTTCTGTGGGTTCTTTATACCTGGCTGGGGTGGCCCCAGTAAGAGCATTTACCAAGAAGAGAGCAAGGTTTTGGTCTGGCACTTGGAATGCAGGGACCCTTACTGGTAACACACTGGAGTTGGTGAATACCCTAAAGCATCAGAGAATCCAGGTAGCCTTTTTACAGGAAACTCAATATAAGGGAAATAGATCAACGGCCCTGGGTTATGGTTACAAGCTTATATATTCAGCTAGTGAAGAAGGGATTAAATAGGGTTGGAATAGTATTAGATAGGGAGCTGCATAAAGGAGTCACCCTAGTTAAGTGATTAAATAGCCAGCTGTTGTTAGTTACAGTGATGTGGCAAGTAGTTGTACCACACCTTATCAGTGCCTATGTCCCTAATACAGGTCTGGTTGAACCCACTAAGGTGGGCTTCTGGACAGATTTTGAGGACCTGGTGCACTCACTAGAGGCTGAGGCAGGGAAGCTCAGTGGAAATTAGCACTTAGTTATTAGTGAGGACTTTAAAGGTCATGTAGGCAAGGATAACAAGGGTTAAGAGGTGGTCTGAGGGGGATGTTGTTATGGCACACCTAGCTTAGATGGGCAGCACATCCTTGACACAGCAAATGCACTCAGACTTGCACTGACAAACACATGGTTTAGGGTGAGGGACAAGCACCTAATCACATTCCAGTCACCCTAAGGAATGTCACAGATACATTTCTTTATGGTTAGAGGACAGCATAGATCAGAGGTTCATGATTCATGGGCTCTCCCCAGTGAACATTTCCAAATAGAAAGTGGCTATAGACTCCTCATGTAAGAAATCCAAGTGAAGGCAGCAGGGAAAGCATATACATGGAAAGGAGAACAGGTCATCAGGTGGTGGAAACTGCCCACAACAACAGAGGAATTTGTAGAAGAAATGCACAGGCAGGTAGATTGGGAGTGGGAAGGGACAGCAAAAAACCATGTGGAATAGGGTTGCCAGAAAAATTAGATCTTGTGGGAAAGCCATGTTAGGGCAGGGCAGAGTTGGAGGCACAGGCCAAGGATACAGGGAGACATGGTGTTGGAGTGAGGAAGTAGAAGAGGCCATCAAACAAAAGAAGGCTGCTTTCCAGAGGTGGAGGGAGGTAAAGGACCAGGAGTCTAAGACTCAATATCGATAGCCCAAGTCCAAGGCAAGGAGGGCCATTGCGCTGACCAAGCACCAGAAGTTTGAGGCCCTCTATGATCAGCTAGAGACAAAGGAGGAGGAGAGGGAGGTTTTCAAACTGGCCAAGGCTAGGGATAGGGCAGTTATGGACATACCCAGGGCCATAACAGTTAAGGATAGTGAAGGTGGGGTCCTGCTGTCCCCATCTGAAGTGAATGGGAGGTGGGAAGAGTACTTCAAAACTCTCCTGAATTCTGCTGATGGAGATGGGGACTCCACCATATTTCCTGCTTTAGTAGGGTCAGTGGATGGTGTAAAGGAGGAGGAAGTAACTTGGGCACTCCAGAAGATGAAAGGCCAAAAAGCGGTGGGTCCTGTTGGAATCCCATCACAGTATGGAACTGCCTAGGGGTAACAGGTACCAAGTGGCTAGGGAAACTTCAGCAGGATAGCTAGTGGAGATAGAATGCCATCTGAATGGCATGAGAGTTGGATAACACCACTCTTCAAAAGCAAACGGGACGTCCAAGATTGTGGTAATTATAGAGGTATGAAGCTGATGAGCCACTCCATGAAACTCTGGGAGAGAGTAATGGAATGTCACCTCAGGGATAGAACCAGTGTCTGGGGAAATAAGATTGGAGTCATGCCAGGGAGGTCCACAATTGAGCCAATCTTCATCCTGAGACAGATGATAGAGAAGTATAGGGATGCTAAAAAAGATCTCCACACCATCTTTATCTACCTAAAGAAGGCCTATGACAGTGTCCCACGGAAGGTCGTTTGGGTGGTTTTATGGAAAAGGGGATAGAAGAAGGGCTTCTCAAAATTGTTCAGGATATGCATGAAGGCTCCAAACCAGGGTAAGGACACCTTGGGGATATACTGGGATCTTCCCAGTGAAAGTTGGGGTGTGCCTAGGTTCAGCACTACGTCCCTACTTGTACATACTGGTTTTGGATGAACAGCTGATGGGAGTAGGCGAATGGGCACCTCAGAGCTTAGTATTTGCCAGTGACATTGGAAAAGTCAGTAACAGCAGAGAACAGAGAGAGAAGGGACTAAATGACATAAGATGAGTGATAGAAAAGGGAGTGCTTAGGATAAACATGAACAAGACAGAGTAAAAAGATTTCAGTTTGGAAGGACAGCCAAATAATGGTAATGTCCGTTCAAGGGGTTTAAATGAAGAGAAAGGTGCAAAAGGTAAGGTACTTTGGATCTACTTTCCAAAGCAATGTGGAGATAGACGCTGATGTGACCCATTGAATCAATGAAGGTTGGCAGAAGTGGAGACAGGCAAGTGGGGTCCTGTGTGATAGGAGGGTCCCATTCAAGTTAAAAGGGAGGTTCTACAAATAAGTGATTAGGCCAGCTATGCTTTTCGGGTTGGAGTGTTAGGGAGTTAGAAAGATCCACGTTAATGCAATGAGGTTGCGAGATGTGAATGCTGCAGTATATTAGTGGTGTGTCGAGAGCTGATAGAATAAGGATTGAGTATGTTAGACTCATCCTGGGGGTGGTAGACATTGCTGAAAAGATGAGGGTTAGTAGACTGAGATGGTAAACACATGTGATGAGAAGAGCAGATGAGGACCAGGTAAGGGATATACCAAAACTGCAGGTGGAAGGTAGTACCCAGGGCTTGGGGAGGCTGAAGCTGATGTGGGAACAGGTTGTCCGAAAGGATATGTCAGTGTGTGAAGTACATGGCGGCCTGGTAGGAGATAGACGGGAGTGAAAGGCCAGAAACTGCAGACCTGACCCTGCCTCAGGTGGGATGAGTATATGGTGATTATGATGATGATGTTGTTTAGGAGAGAAAATATTGCACAAAGTGTATTTTCCAATTGATTTTAATGTACAAACTACATTTTTCTCTTTCCTATATCTCAATTTTGATTAAATTTACAGGCATAACGTTTTGCTCATGATTGGAATAATTGATTCCCTACATTGTCGCAAAAATTTACTGTTCTATGTTGTATAGGAGAGAAAATATCAAACAAAGTGTGATTTCCCATTGATTTCAATGTAAAAACTATTATTCTTTTTCCTATATCTCAATTTCTATTAAAGCTACAGAAATGCCATTTTGCATATGACTGGAATACCACATTCCCAACATTATTAGAAAAAGTTATGATTCTATTATGTATAGGAAAGAAAATATCACTCAAAGTATGTTTTCTAATTGATTTCAATGTAAAAACTCAATTTTTTTTACTATATCTCAATTTCTATTAAAGCTGCAGCCATGCGGTTTTGCAAATGATTGGAGTACCTCATTTCCTACATACTCACAAAAAAATTGCAGTTCTCTGTTGCATAGGAGAGAAAACTATCACACAGTGTGTTTTCCCAATGATTTCAATCAAAAAACCGATTTTCTTTTTCCTATATCTCAATTTCTATTTATACTACAGCCATGCCATTTTGCACACGACAGGAGTACCACATTCCCAACATTCTTAATAAAATTTTTGATTGTATTATGTATAGGAGAGAAAATATCACAAAAAGTGTGTCTTTCTATTGTTCAATGTAAAAACTACATTTTTCTTTTTGCTATATCTCAATTTCTATTAATTCTACAGCTATGCCGTTTTGCAAATCATTGGAGGACCTTATTCCCTATATTATTGCAAGTATTTACAGTTCTATGTTGTACAGGAGAGAAAATACCACACAAAGTGTGGTATTCTATGAGTGTGCAGTACACACTCATAGAATTCCAATCAGAAATTGTACTAGTGTATGAAGAAACCAGTTTAAGTTTATGCATGGTATGTCAACAATGCAACCGATTTTTATTCTATGACTAATGGTTGAGAAGCTTAGAGCAGATAATAAAGACTGGCATGCAATCTTTGTGGATTTTGAGAAGGCCTATGATAGTGTCCCACGACAGGTAGTATGGGATGTTTTAAAAAGTAGGGGCGTGCATGAAGGGCATATCAGAATAATACAGGATATGTATGATTGTTCCACCACTAAATTGAGGACGGCATGGGGGAATACTGGTGGTTTCCATGTGAAGGTAGGGCTTCATCAAGGATCAGCTCTAAGCCCATATCTATTTTCTTTGGCAATGGATGATCTGCTGACAGGAATAGGGGAATGGGCCCCCAGTCCTTGGTGTTTGCTGACAATGTAGGAAGGTTAGAGGAGTCCCAAGTTGAGGTTCAAAAGTGCTTACAGGACATTACAACAGTAATAGCAATTAAGGTGCCTGAAAGTGATCATGAAGAAAACAGAGTACTTAGCTTTCAATTGGAGTGGCCAGAATTAAGGGGATGTAGTTCACTGTGGCGATGAGGTGCTAACAACAGTGAGTGAGTTTAGGTATCTATGATTAGTGATTCAGAGCAATGGGGAAATCGACTTTGATGTAACCAACAGAATCAGTTGTGTGACTGTTGAGTCCCAATAATGTTGAAAGGTAAGGTTTAGAAAACTGTAGTTAGGCCCATCATGCTGTATGGATCTGACTGCTGGGCAGTGAGGTAGAACCACAAGAGGAGAATGCTAGTATCCGAGATGTGAATGCAGCATTACATAAGTGGGTTTTCACGTGCTGACAGAGTCCGAAAGGAGTTTGTTAGAGGAAGTTTGGGGGTAGGAGACAATATGGAGAAGATGAGAAAATGTAGGTTGAAGTGGTATAGGAATGTGATGCGAAAAGGAGGAGGAGCTCATCCAGAATATTATGAGGAACAGGTGGTGGGTTGCATCAGGAGTAGGGGGAGATCCAAGCAGAAGTGGCAGCAGGTGGCACAGAGGGACATAATGGAATGCTAGGTTGATGAAAGCCTGGTTGGGGATAGACGGGAGTGGAGGAGTAGATCCTACAGACACAACCCCATTAGAGGTGGGACAAGGGTGTGATGATGATGTTTTATAGGAGAGAAAATATTACACAAAGTGTGTCTTCCCATTGATTTCAATGAAAGAATTTAACTTTTCTTATGGTTATATCTCAATTTCTAATAAAGCTGCAGATATGCCGTTTTGCACATGATTGGAGGACCAAATTCCTTACATTCCGGCCAACATTTGTATTTCTATCATGTAAAGGAGTCAAAATTCACAAAGTGTGTTTTCCCACCATCCATTTTTCTTTTTGCTATATCTCGATTGCTAATGAAGCTAAAGCCATGCCGTTTTGCACATGATTGGAGTACATCATTCGCTACATTCCCGCAAAAATTTACAGTTCAATGTTGTATAGGAGAGAAAATATCTCGGAAAGCATAGCTTACAATTGATTTCAATTTAAAAATTCCATTTATCTGTCTGCTATATCTATGTTTCTATTAAAGCTATAGCCATGCAGCTTAGCACATGATTGAAGAACATCATTCCCTACATTCTCTTAAAAATTTACAGTTCAATGTTGCATAGAAGAGAAAATATCACTCAAAGTATTTTTCCATTGATTTGAATGTAAAAACTGCTTTTTGCTTTTTACTGCATCTCAATTTCCATTAAAGCTACAGCCATGCCGTTTTTCACATTATTGGAGAACCACATTCCCTACATTCTTGCAAATATTTTCAGTTCTATTTGTATAGGAGAGAAAATATTACACAAAGTAAGTTTTCCCATTGATTTAAACGAAACAACTCCATTTTTCTTTTTAATATATTTCAATTTCTATTAAAGCTGCAGCCATGCCATTTTGCAAATGGTAGGAGTTCCTTATTCTCAACAATCTTGCAAAAATTTACAGTTCTATTTTGTATAAGAGAGAAAATAAATCACAAAGTGTGTTTTCTTATTGATTTCAATAAAAATTCTCCAGTTTGCTATATCTCAATTTCTATTAACACTATAGTCATGCCATTCTGAACATGATTAGAGTACCATATTCCCAAAATTCTAAATAAAAGTTATGATTCTGGTAGGTAAAGGAAAGAAAATATTGTGTGTTTTATTCGTTGATATTAATGTAAAAACTCCATTTCTCCTTTTGCTATATCTCAAAATAAATAAATCGCAAATAAATCAATCACAAGAAGAAAATAAATTGCAAGAAAGAAAATAAATCGCAAAGTGTGCTTTCTTTTTGATTTAAATTAAAAAACTTCAGTTTACTATATCTCAATTTCTATTAATACTATAGTCATGCCGTTTTGAATATGATTGGAGTACCACATTCTCAACATTCTGAATAAAAGTTATGATACTGATATGTATAGGAAAGAAAATATTCTGTGTTTTTTTGTTGATATTATTATAAAAACTCCTATGTATG
Organism: Trigoniulus corallinus; assembly: GCA_013389805.1. Lineage (NCBI taxonomy): Eukaryota > Metazoa > Arthropoda > Diplopoda > Spirobolida > Trigoniulidae > Trigoniulus > Trigoniulus corallinus. The sequence goes on along the minus strand of JAAFCE010009127.1, from coordinate 20,185,362 downwards.
TATAGGATATGTATAGGAAAGAAAATATCGTGCAGTGTGGTTTCTTTTGATTTCAATGTAAAAACTCAATGGTTTTTTATTTTTGGTATATCTCAATTTCTATGAAAGCTAAAGCCTTGCCGTTTTGAATATTATTTGAGTACCTCTTTCTGTATATTCTCACAAAAATTTATAGTTCTAAGTTGTATAGGAGAGAAAATATCGCAAAAAGTGTGTTTTTTCTTTGATTTCAATGTCAAAACTCAATTTTTCTTTTTGCCATATCTCAGTTTTTATTAAATCTACACCTATGCTGTTTTGCACATGATTGGAGAACTAAATTCCGTAATTCTCTAAAAAATTTACAGTGTGTTTTTCCATTAATTTTAATATAAAAACTTCATATTTCTTCTTGCTATATCTCAATTTCTATTAAAGCTACAGGCGTTCCGTTTTGCACATCATTGGAGAACCTCATTCAGAACAATCTTGCAAAAATATATTGTTCTATGTTGTATAGGAGAGAAAATATCACAAAAAGTTTGTTTTTTCTTTAATTTCAATGTCAAAACTACATTTTTCTTTTTGCCATATCTTAATTTTTATTAAAGCTACACCCCAGCCGTTTTACACATGATTGGAGAACTAAATTCCTTAATTCTCTCAAAAATTTACAGTTCTGTGTTTTATAAGAAAAAAATATCGTGCAAAGTTTGCTTTTTATATTCATATCAATGTAAAAACTCTATTTTTCTTTTTTTTATATCTCAATTTCTATTAAAGATGCCACCAAGCCTTTTTTCACATTATTAGAGTGCAAACTCCCAACATTCTGGATTAATGTTATGATTCTATTATGTATTGATATAAAATTATCCCACATAGTGTATTTATCCATTGATTTCAATGTTCTTCTTTTTACTACATCTCAATTTCTATGAATACTACATCCATGCCATATTGCACATGACAGGAGTACCACATTCCTTACATTCTATGTAAAATTTACAGTTCTATGTTGTATAGATGAGAAAATATCGCAAAAAGTTTGATTTCCCATTGATTTCAATGTAAAGCCTACATTTTTCTTTTTCTACATTTAATTTCTATTAAAGCTACAGCCATGCCGTAGGGCACATGATTGGAGTACCTCTTTCCCTACATCCTTGCAAAAACTTACACCTCTATCTTGTATAGGAGAGAACATATCGCACAAAGTGTGTTTTCATATTGATTTCAATGTAAAAACTCCATTTTTCTTTTTTTGCCATATCTATATTTCTATTAAATCAACAGCCATGCCGTATTGCACATGATTAGAGTGCAAAACTCCCAACATTCTGGATCAAAGATATGATTCTATCATGTATAGGTATAAAATTATCACACAAAGTGTACAAACTCCATTTTTCTTTTTAGTTCATCTCAATTTCTATGAATACTACAGCCATGCCATCTTCCACATAATAGAAGTACCACATTCCCTACATTCTCAATAAAATATGCAGGTCTATGTTTTATAGGAGAGAAAATATTGCAGAAAGTTTGTTTTCCCATTGATTTCAATATAAAAACTCCATTTTTCTTTTTGCTTTATCTCAATTTCTCTTAGAGCTACAACCATGCCATGTTTAACATGATTGGATTATACATTCCCAACATTCTGTATAAAAGTTGTGATTCAATTAACTATAGCAAAGAAAATATCACCTAAAGTGTTTTTTCATTGCTTTCAATGTAAAAACTCCATTTTTCTTTTTGCCATATCTGAATTTAGATTGAAGCTACTGCTATGCTGTTTTGCACATGATTGGAGTACCACATTCCCTACATACTCATAAAAATTTACAGTTCTATGTAGTAAAGAAGAGAAAGTAAGACTGAAAGTGTGTTTTTCCATTGATTTCAATGTAAAAACTCCATTTTTTTTGCTATATCTCAATTGCTATTAAAGCAACAGCCATGCCACTTTGCACATGATTAGAGTTCCACATTCCCACATTCTGGATGAAAGTTATGATTTTAATATGTATAGGAGAAAAAAAAAATTTCGCCCAAAGTGTGTTTTGCCATTGATTTCAATGTAGAAACTCAATTTTTCTTTTTGCTATATCTCAATTTCTATTCAAGCTACAGACATGACCTTTTGCTCATGATTGGAGTTCCTCATTCCCAACATTCTCACAAAAATTTACAGTTCTACATTGTATAGGAGAGAAAATATCACACAGAAAGTGATTTTCCATCACATTCAATGTAAAAACTCCATTTTTCTTTTTGCTGTAACTGAATTTCTATTAGAGCTAGAGCCACGTCATTTTGCACATGCATGGAGTACCACATTCCCAACATTCTGCATAAAAGTCATGAATCTTTTATGTATAGAAAAGAAAATACTGAACAATGTGTGTTTTCCATTCAGTACATTCTTACAAAAAATTACAATTTTATGTTGTATAGAATGAGAAATATCGCAAAAAGAGTTATTTCGTATTGATTTAAATGGAAACGCTTCATATTTCTTCTTGCTATAACTCATTTTCTATTAATGCTACAGCCATGCCGTTTTACACATGATTGGAGCACCACATAACCAACATTCTGTATAAAAGTTATGATTCAATGATAAATAGAAAAGAAAATATCACACAAATTGTTTGTTCCCTTTTATTTTAATGTAAAAACCATTTTTCCTTTTTCGATATCTGAATTTTTATTAAAGCTGCAGCCACGACGATTTGAAAAGCATTGGAGTACTTCATTCCCAACATTGCTGAAAAAATTCACATTTCAATGTTGTATGGGTGAGAAAATATCACACAAAGTGTGTTTTTTTATTTCAATGAAAAAGCTCCATTTCTCTTTTTGATATATGTCAATTTCTATTAAAGCTAGAGTCATGCTGTTTTGCAGATGAGTGGAGTACATCATTCCTTACATTGTCACAAAAATTTACAGTTCTATGTTGTATCGGAGAGAAAATATCACACAAACGGATTTTTGCCATTGATTTCAAAGTAGAAACTCCAATTTTCTTTTTTTCTATATGTCAATTTTTATTAAAGTTAATGCAATGCCGTGTTGCACATGATTGGAGTAACAAATTCCCAACAGTTTTGAAAAAAGTTATGATGCTATTATGTATAGGAAAGAAAATATCGCACAAAGTGTGTTTCCCATTTATTTTATTGTAGAAACTCAATTATTCTTTTGGCTATATTTCAATTTCTTTAACAGCTACAGCCATGTCATTTTTTAAAATATTGGGGTTCATCATTCCCTACATTTTTACATAAATTAACAGTTTTCACGCATTCTGTGTTGTATTCAAGAGAAAATATCACACAAAGTGTTCTTTCCAATTGATTTCATTTATAAAACTATATTTTTCTTTTTGCTATATCGCAATTTCTATTAAAAGCTTCAGCCATGCCATTTTGTGCATGATTGGACTACCTAATTCCCTACAATCTGGCAAAAATTTACAGTTCTATGTTGTATAGAAGAGAAAATAACGCACAGTTTGGTTTCCCATTGATTTCAATGATTTTTCCCATTGATTTTTCTTTCTGCTATATCTCCATTTCTATGACAGCTACAGCCATGCTGTTTTGCACATCATTGGCGTACGTCATTCCCTACATTCTCACAAAAGTCTTAAGTTCTATAAGGTATTGAAGAGAAAATATCAAACAAAGTTTGTTGTCAAATTGATTTCAATTTTAAAACTCCGTTCCTCTTTTTTCTATATCTTAATTTGGATAATAACTACAGTTATGCCATTTTGGAGATTAATGGAGTACTTCATTCCCTACATTCTTGCAAAAATTTACAGTTCTATCTTGTATAGGAGAGAAAATATCACACGAAGTATGATCTTTGCTATATCTCAATTTTTTTTAAAGCTACAGCTATGTCATTTTGCGCATGATTAGCGTTTCTCATTTCTTTTATTCTCGCAAAAATTTACTGTTCTATGTTATATAGGAGAGAAAATGTTGCACAGAGTGTGTTTTCACATTGATTTCAATATAAAAACTCCATTTTTCTTTTTGCTTTTTCTGAATTTCCCATAGCGCTACAACCATGCCATTTTTATCATGATTGGATTATACATTCCTAACATTCTGGATAAAAGTTGTGATTCAATTAACTATAGCAAAGAAAATATCACCTAAAGTGTTTTTTCATTGATTTCAATGTAAGAACTCCATTTTTCTTTTTGGAATATCTGAATTTAGATTTAAGCTATGACCATGCTGTTTTGCACATGATTGGAGTACCTCATTCCCTATATACTCATAAAAATTTACAGTTCTATGTTGTAAAGAAGAGAAAGTACCACTGAAAGTGTGTTTTTCCATTGATTTCAATGACTGGAGTAACTCATTTCCTACATTTTCTCAAAAATTTACAGTTCTGTGTTGAATAGGAGAGAATATATCGCACAAAGTGTGTTTTCCTATTGATTGCAATGTAAAATCTTCATTTTTCTATTTTCTATATCTCAATTCAGATTAAAGCAACAGCCATGCCGTTTTGCACATAATTGGCATACCTCATTCACTACATTCTCGCAAGACTTTACAGTTCTATGTTGTGTATGAAAGAAAATATCGCATGTAGTGTTTTTTTACATTAATTTCAATGTAAAAACTCCATTTTTCATTTTGCTATATATCAATATCTATTAAAGCTACAGGTTTGCCGTTTTTCAAATGATTGCATCCCTACAGCTGCACACCTCATTAATGATAGAAGTACTAGTGTGGGGTGCAACTAGGACCCACCAATGGAAAGGCAAACCAGTCATTAAATGGTGGAAGTCTTCACCATATTCACATGAATTCCAGCAGGAGATTATTAGCCAGGTCAACTGGGATTGGAAAGGGTCAACTGATGCCATGTGGGACAGGGTGGCCAGGAAGATTTTTCCATGAAAAAATGCTATGTTTTTCACAGCTAGAGTATGAGGCTCATACTTAGGGAGACAGACTTGGTGGTGGAATGAGGTGGTGGAAGCAGCCATTCATCAGAAAAGGCAGCATTTAATAGGTGGAAAGAGATGTGGGACCAGGGTTCAAAGACAGAGTATATACAGGCAAAGAAGCATGCCAGGAGGACCACTGCCCAGGCGAAACACTAAAAGTATGAGGCTTTTTATGAGAGCTTAGGGACTTAAGAAGGTGAGCGGGAAGTTTTTGACTAGCCAAGACCCGAGATAGAAGTGGTAAGCATGTCTCTTGGGCCAATATGCTAAAAGGATGGGGATGGTGGGGTCTTATTCCAGCAACAGGAGGTGAGGAAGATGTGGGAGGAATATTACAACAATCTCTTAAACACAGATACCAGTGAAATTGTCATGAACAGCATCCATTTTACCACAGTAACTTTGAACTTGGTGAGTGGGGAAGAAATAGTCAGGGCCATTGACAAGATAAAAGGACACAAAGCTCTAGGTCCTGATAAGATTCCCATTCATGTATGGCATACCTTGGGGACCACAGGAATTCCATGGCTGGGGAAGCTTTTCAATAAAATAGCCAGTGGGGACCAAATGCCTTCTGCATGACAGGAGAATTGGATTGTCCCACTGTCCAAGGGCAAAGTTGATGCCCAGGTCTGTGGGATCTATAGAGGCATGAAGCTAATGAGCCATTGCAGAATATTATGAGGAACAGGTGGTGGGTGGCATCAGGAGTAGGGGGAGACCCAAGCAGAAGTGGCAGCAGGTGGTACAGAGGGACATAATGGAATGCTAGGTGGATGAAAGCCTGGTTGGGGGTGGAGTGGAGGAGTAGATCCTACAGACACAACCCCATTAGAGGTGGGACAAGGGTGTGATGATGATGTTTTATAGGAGAGAAAATATTACACAAAGTGTGTCTTCCCATTGATTTCAATGAAAGAATTCAACTTTTCTTGTGGTTATATCTCAATTTCTAATAAAGCTGCAGATATGCTGTTTTGCACATGATTGGAGGACCAAATTCCTTACATTCTGGCCAACATTTGGAACTGCCATTAAATCTGAAAAAGTGTAGGATTCTTACAATATCTAGATCTAGGGAGCTATTTGGCTTTGATTACTATACAGGTGGAGTTAGGGTTGAGAGAGTTGGCACCCATAAGCATCTTGGAATAATTTTAAATAACCAAGGTACCTGGAAGGATTATATAAGTAAATTAGTTGGGGGCTGGTCAATTCCTCCGTCTGATTAGTAGGGTCCTTCGGGACAGCACAAGGGAGGTGAGGAAAATGGCATATATCTCAATGGTGCGACCAATTATGGAGTATGGTAGTCCAATTTGGTTTCCCTTCAGGCAGGAATTATCTTGGGAGATTGAAAGGATACAGAGAAGGGCAGCAAGAATTGTATTTCACAGGTTTTCTCACAGGGATAGTGTGTCTGACATTATCAGGGAACTAGGTTGGGAAACACTAAGCCAGCAGCGAACATCTTTAAGCATATGTCTGTTTATCAGACTGCTGCTGCTGGGGTCTGATGGACCTTTGGTGGGATGTGTTTCCCCTGCTAATTACAAAAGGAGAAATAATCATTTGTATAAATTGAAGGAGATTAGGGCACAGACAGACACATATTACTTGTCTTTCTTACCAAGGACAATTCGACAATGGAATGGCCTTGGAAAGGATAAGGTGGAGGGCCTAATAAAAAGCCACCCTACCATTACTAGTGTTGTAGCGAGATCACAGGAATTTAAGCCTGGGGTTTTGGGAGCTTTTTGGTAATATATGTAAGAATGAGAGTTGGTCTCTTCATTGCCATATTTGCCAAATAAGGCTGCTTGCAGTGTTGTGAATTACAATTAGAATGTGCAGTACTGCATGGATGTACCTTTAATGGAAATTGAGATATAGCAAAAAGATACATGATAGAACTGTAAATTTTGTCTAGAATATAGGGAATGTCGTACTCCAATCATGTTCAAATCTTCATATCTGTAGCTTTAGTAGAAATTGAATCTAAAAAATAAATCGGTAAAGTTTTGTCCAGAATGTTGCTAATGTCCTACTCCAATCATCTGAAAATCGGCATGGCTGTTGCATAAATAGAAATTGAGATATAGCAAAAAGAAAAATGACATTTTTTCGTTAATTTAAATGAAAAAAACACACTTTGTAAATTTTTACCCGAATGTAGAGAATGTGGGTCTCCACTCATATGAAAAATGGAATAACTGTTACTTTAATAGAAATTGAAATATTGTAAAAAAAAATGAAGTTTTTCCATTGAAATCAATATAAAAATCCCCCTTTGTTTGATATATTCTCTCCTATATGAAATAGAACTCTAAATTTTTCCCAGAATGATGGGAATGTGGTATTCCAATCATATTCAAAATGGCGTGGCCATACCTTTAATAGAAATTGAGATACAGCAGAAAGAAAAATTAAATTTTTCTAATGAAATCAATGGGAAAACACACTTTGTTTGTTTTCTCACCTATACATGATAAAACTGAAAATTTTTATCAAGAATGTAGGGAATGTGATACTCCAGTCATTTGAAAAACGGCATGGCTGTAGCCTTAATACAACGTAAGATATTCAAAAGGAAAAATGAAATTTTTCCATGTAAGTCAAATGGAAAACACACGTTTTGCGTTTTCTCTCCTATACAAGATAGAGTTGTAAAATTTGGACAGAATGTAGAAAATGTGGTACTCCACTTATTTGCAAAGCAGCATGGTTTTAGCTTCAATAGAAATTGAGATATAGATCAATGAAAATCAACTTTGTTTCTTTAAATCAGTTGGAAAACGCACTTTGTGTGATACTTTCTCTCCTACGGAAAATAGAGCAGTAAATTTTTGCCAGAATGTTTAGAATGTGGCACTCTAATAATCTGCAAATTGGCATCGCTATAGCTTTAATTGAAATTGAGATATAGCAGGAAGAAAAATGAAAATTTAAATCATCGAAAAATACCCTATCCATCATAGGACTGTAAATTTTAGCCAGAATGTAGAGAATGTTGTACTCCAATCTTGTGCAAAACGTAATGACTGTAGCTTTAATAGAAATTGAGATATTGCAAAAAGAAAAATGAAGTTTTCCATTCAAATTAATGGGAAGACACACTTTGTGGAATATTTTCTCTCCTATACATAAAAGGAACCATAAACTTTCGCCAGAATGTTGTATTCTATTCATGTGCAAGATGGCATTGCTGTTGGTTTAATAGAAATTGAGATATAGCAAACAAATGAGAAAACGCACTTTATGCGTTTTTTCTCCTAGACATGATAGAGCTGTAAATTTTAGTAGGGGATGTGGTACAGCAATCATGTGCGAAACGACCTGGCTGAAGCTTTAATAGAAATTGAGAAAATGCAAAAAGAAAAATGAAGTTTTTCCATTGAAATCAATGAGAAAACACAATTTGTATGTAATTGGCGTTCCTATACATAAGATTTTCTATAAATAATATAACATAGAACAGTAAACTTTTGCCAGACTATTGGGAAAGTGGTACTCTTATCATGTGAAGAATGGCATGGCTGTAGCTTCAATAGAAATTAAGATAAAGCAAAAGGTAGAGTGATGTATTTCAATTAAAATTAAATGGGAAATAACACTGTTCGATTTCCCTTTTGTGCATGATTAAACTGAAAATCTTGGCCAGAATATGGGGAATGTGGTACAAGGATCATGTGCCAAATGGCATGGCTGTAGCTTTAATAGAAATTGAGATATAGCAAAAAAATGAAGATTTTCCATCGAAATCAAAGGGAAAACATACTTTGTGTGACATTTTCTTTCCTATACATAATAGAACCTTAAATTTTTTCCAGAATATTGTGAATGTTGTTCTCCAGTAATGTGCAAAGAGGCAAGGCTATGGCTTTAATAGAACTTGAGATGTAGCAAAAAGAAAAAGGAATTTTTTCATAGAAATTAAAGGTAAAACACACTTCGTGCGTTTTCTCTCCTACTTAGAATAGGACTGAAAATTTTGGACGTAATGTAGGGAATGTGGTACTCGAATCATGTGCAAAACGACATGGCTGTATCTCTAATAGAAATCGATATTAAGATAAATAAAAAATAAAGTTTTTCAATTTAATTCAATGGGGAAACACACTTTCTGCGTTATTTTCCCTCCTATAAATTATAGAATTTACCATTTTAGCCAGAATTTAAAAATTGTGGCATTCCAATCATTGGCAAATCAGCATGGCTGTAGCTTTAATATAAAATGAAATATAGCAAAAAGAAAAATAAAGTTTTATTGAAATTAAGGGGAAAACACACTAAGTGCTTTTTCTTTCCTATACATAATAGAACCATGAATTTTTTCCAAGGTTTTGGAATTGTGGTACTCCACTCATGTGCAAAACGGAATAGCTGTAGCTTTAACAGAAATTGAGATATAGCAAAAAATGAAATGAAGGTTTTCCATTGAATTCAATGTGAAAACACACTGCGCGTTTTCTCTCATAAAAATGATAGAACTGTGAATATTGGCCAGAATGTAGGGAATGTAGTACTACAATCATGTGCAAAATGCCATGGCTGTAGCTTTAATAGAAATCAAAATATAGCAAAAAAGAAAAATAAAGATGTTTAATTTAAATCAATAGGAAAACACACTTTGTGCAATATTTTTTTTCCTATACGTAATACAACAATACATTTTTGCCAGAGTGTCAAGAAGGTGGTACTCCAATCATGTGCCAAGAGGCATGGCTTTCAATTTATTAGAAATTGAGATATGGCAAAAAGAAAATGAAGATTTCCAATGAAATCAATGGGAAAACATGCTTTCTGCAATACTTTCTCTCCTATACATCATAGAAATGTAAATTTTTCCCAGAATGTAGAGAATGTGGTACTCCAATCATGTGCAAAATGGCAAGGCTGTAGCTTTAATGGAAATTGGGATATTGCAAAAAGAAAACTGAAGATTTTCCTTTCAAATCAATGGGAAATCACACTTTGTGCAATATTTTTCCTTCCATACATAATAGAACAATAATTTCTTGCCAGAATGTTGGGAATGTGGTACTCCAATCAAGTGGAAAACGACATAGCTGTAACTTCAAAAGAAATTGAGTTAAAGTAAAGAGAAAAATGAAGTTTTTCTATTCAAATCAATAGAATCACACACTTTGTGAAATATTTTTTCTCCACTATAAAACAGATCCATAAATTTTTGCCAAAATATTGGGAATGTGCTACTCAAACCATGTGCAAATTTTAATGGCTGTAGCTTTAATAGAATTTGAGATATAGCACAAAGAAAAATGAAGTTTTTACATTGAAATGAATGAAAAAACACTCTTTGTTCATGTTCTCTCCTATACATGATAAAACAGTAAGTTTTGGAAAGAATGTGGGGAATGTGGTACTCCAATCATGTGTAAAACGGCATGGCTGTAGCTTTAATAGAAGAAGAGATATAGTATAAAGAAAAATGAAATTTTTTTATTTAAATCAATGGGAAAACACTCTTTAAGCATTATTTTCCCAGCTATACATCATAGAAAATGTTGAGATTATGTAGATAACGTGGCACTTCAATCATGTGCAAAACAGCATGGCTGTAGCTTTAATAGAAATGGAGATATAGCAAAAGGAAAATTAAAATGTTATCATTGAAATAATACGTAAACACACAGTGCGATATGTTTTTTCTTATACATAATAGAACCATAAATTTTTTTTCAGAATGTTGGGAATGTGGTATTCCAATCATGTGCAAAATGGCATGCCTGTAGCTTTAATAGAAATTGAGATATATGAAAAAGAAAAATAAAGTTTTTTTATTGAATTGAATATTAATTTTTCTCTGCTATATAAATTAGAAATGTAAATTTTTGCCAGAATTTTTGGAATATGCTACTCCAATCATGTGCAAATCGGCATGGCTGTAGCTTTAACACAAAGAAAGCAAAAAGAAAAATAAAGATTTTCAGTCGAATTCAATGTGAAAACACACTTTGTGCATTTTTAATCCTATAATTGATAGAACTGTAAATATTGGCCAGAATGTAGGGAATGTGGTACTCCAATCACACAGTTTTAAGACATGGTGATTGCTTCTGGAAATGATTAGAGTACCTTATTCTCAAATTTCCGGAAAAAATTTACAGTTCTATTTTATGTAGGAGAGAAAATATAAAACAAAGCTTGTTTTCCCAATGATTTCAATGCAAAAACTTCATTTTTTTTGCTATATCTCAATTTATATCAAAGTTACAGCCATGCCGTTTTGCACATTATTAGAGTACAACATTGCTTATATTCTGTCCGAAATTTTCAGTTCTATCATGTATAGGGGAGAAAATGCACAAAGTGTGTTTTTTATTGATTTCAATGAAAGAACTTGATTTTTCATTTTGCTATATCTCATTTTCTATTAAAGTTACAGCCATGCCGATTTGCACATGATTAGAGTTCCACATTCTCTACATTCTTGCAAATAGTTACACTTCTGATATATGTGGGAGATAAAGCACAAAAAGTGTGTTTTTCCATTGATTTCAATAGAGAAACTTCATTTTCATTTTACTGTATTTAAATTTCTATTAATGCAACAGCCATGCCGTTTTGCACATGATTGGAGTACCATATTCTCTATATTCTGGCCAAAATTTACAATTATATAATGTATAGTGGAGAAAGTATCACACAAATTGTTTGTATCATTGAGTTAAATGGAATTCTCTATTTGTAATTCTCTAATGGAATTTTCTATTAATTTCATTAAAAAAACTTGATTTTTCATTTCTCTATATCTTAATTTCTGTAAGTGCTACAGCAATGTCATGTTGCACTTGATTGGATTACAACATTCTAACATTTCAATGAAAAATCTTCTGTATTATTTTTCCTATATCTCGTTTTCTATTAAAGCTACAGCCATGCTATTTTGCAAATTATTGAGTACCACATTTTAACATTCTGGCAATAATTTATGGTTGTATTACAGATAGGAGAGAAAATATTGCACAAAGTGTGTTTATTTATTGATCGTCTGGCAGCACTGCAACGTTAATTGTTTTTTGTCAGATTGTTCTCCCTACTAAGCGTTTTTAAACAATTTTGTTAACTTATAGGTTAAATTTTTTTATTATAAGTATTTGGCTTAGATATTGGTGACTGTGTTTTGATGGGTCTGGCCAATGGCTTTTCTGACTAACAGCCATCTGAGGCCAGGTACTTGCCAGTAGGCTTTATGACATATTTTTAAGCAACGTAGCTGTATAGTCATCTGCATTTTTTGTCATCACTATCTGCTAAGGGGTACAGAGGCGTCTGGAGTCCCTGTTGGCTGTTGTCAACATGATGGCATCTCAAGTGTTGTGTTTAGTTTGTGGGAAAGTCATCTATCCACATAACTTGACTATTAAATTTATAATTTGCTTAAAAAATTCACATACTGATTGTTTAAATGTAACGCTAAATGAGGTTTAGCTAATGACAGCTAGTTTTAAATGTAAGGGTTGCCTATCAGCCTATGGGGAAAATACTCGTTTGAAAGCTGGGCACTCATTTTCACTGGATTTGGATCCATCACCTAATAATCAACAATCACTTTCTAATCTGAAATCCTTACTATCTCCCACAACAACCAAGGTGATCCCTGAGAGTTTAAAGGCAGTCTTTGAACTTACCAAGATTCTACGTGAGTAGGTGGCATTGATTGAGATGGTGGTCCAGAAATGGAAGTTGCTATGATCTTAAATTTCTAAACAGGTGGTGGTCAAGCCAGAAAAGGCTACTAACTCTATGTTTGAAAAATCCTATGCTAAAGTGGCTTAAGCTGGTCACCCTAAGCCCTCAAATCCTCAGGACCATCGGTCATCTACTGCACAGTTTATGACTGGCAGTGAGGTTGAGAGTGCTGGGCCAGCCCATATTCATCATAAAAGCCAAGGTTATTTGGGTGCTACCCAGAGTCACCCCATAGTCCCAGTGATTTCAGGGTTGTGTGTCTTTCCTGATCCTGATCTGCCTCCTAAAACTGTAGCAATTAAAACTTTTGTGATACGTTTAAACCCTAAGTTAACTTTCCAATCCTTGTTGAAGCATTTGAAAGAACATAAAGGAGGGCGGTACAAGCAGATTATACAACTAATACTATATTAGCACATATTCTTCTTTCCTTATTGAACATTTAGAATGTGATGCCGAATTCTTGTTTGCACTTGAGTTATGGCTAACTAATTTGCTGGTTAAGTGCTTTGTGGGTAAGGTTCATGACAACATGTAAAGGATCATCTTATTATTTAAAGCCCTACTTCATCCTTTACAAGCAGTAACAGCGTCATTGAGGGGAGAGAGGCAAGCTCCATCACAAAGCTAGTTTAATGTCATTTTATCTGAATATGAATGTGTATTATCAGAATGTCTGGAGCCTTCAATCTAAATGTTACTCATTTCTGAAAACCTTATCTGTTGAAACATATAATGTTATTGTCCTGACAGAAACCTGGTTCTCTGAGTAGATGAAATCTTCCCAATACTTTCCACTATCTTCCTAGGTTTTCCAAAAGGAGAAGCTAGCTTCTTATTTTGGGGGTGGTTTGTTGATAGCAGTCAACATGAATACTGTTGGGGAGAAGGCTGATGTCAATGAGCAGCTAGTATACCTGACTGTGTGTTATGTATATCAATATTGATGCCAATTGTAGAGCCTATCACAATCTAAGTCAGTTATTTTTCCACTGCCCTGAGAGTTGCTTAATTCACAGCATCCATTGAAGCTTTAACTAAAAATTTGGCCTCTTGCTCTACAGTTATTTTTGGGGGGTGGACTTTAATGTTCCACTGATTGACTGAACCTCTCCCTTTCCCATTTATTTACGCTCAACCCACAGGAGCAAAGCTACTGACTTGATTGCCTTGGCAGGTGTCCCAAAATTTAATCAATTAATGAGGATCTACAACCATAAATGGCGTTTACTGGATCTATGCTTCAGTGACTTACCTGTGTTATTGGAGGAGGCACCTCCTCTTTCAAAATTGGATGGCCATCATCCTGCCTTACATCTCTATCTTCAGCTCACCTATGTTTGCTCAAACATCAGTTCATTTAAACCTCACTGGTGTTACAATTGGTCAGAAGTAATTATGTGCATTAATACCGTCAATTACAAACAGCAAATTGGGTAAACCTACAACTTCTAGAGAATCCTTAGGCAAGAGTTGACTTTTTCTACCAGACCCACCAGAAAGCTATGTGAGACTATATTCCAGTAAAGCTTCCACAGGTGAAAAGCTTATACTATCCCTCCTGATTTAGTTCTGAAGTAATTAAGCTGATTAAGTTTAAAAGCTGCCTTTAGAGCAGAAATAAACGTTATCCTTCTCCCTCAAAATACCAGCAGTTTTCTAGGCTTAGAGCTCTAGAGAAACCGATGTTTATTAGGGACTAATTTCAGTTTATGGCCAACAAGGCTGCTAGCCATAACTCATCTAAACGTTTTTGGCTACAATACAACAGATTGTCAAAGCAACGAGATTATAGTTTGGCTCTTTGCATTGATGGCCATCTTGTCACTGACCAACTAAGAAATGGCTGAGAACTATTTATCATTTTAGACAACTGGCAAGAATTGGCTCACCCCAGTGCCTAGGAAACAATTATCCTTGGATTTTAACTGATGGTGACGTGAGTCTCAATATCAACTGTTTATCAATATCGGAGGTGCGTTTGGCTATTGGAAGGTTGCACTCCTCATTTACCTTAGGCCCTGATGGTATTCCTTCACTTCTAATCAAGGCTCACTGTGACCATATATCACCTATCCTAGCAGAGTTTTTTAACTTCTCTTTATAAACTCATTCAGTTCCTTATGATTTGCAGGACTGTTCATGAATTACCTATTTATGAAAGTGGATTGAGGGCGAGTATGGTTAATGCTGGCTAATGAACATCACCTTTTGCAAAGATTTTAGAAAAGATGATTTGGGCTAAATTGGTTCCTTACAGTAGAAGATTTTTACATCCTGCTTGAAATAGTTTTCAAGCCAATAAGTCAACTGAATCAAATTTTTTGATGCACATTGACAATATAACTAACACATTTCAAAAAAGGCGCCAGTTAGGTACACTATATTTAGATATCACTAGAGCCTTCGATGCAGTGTCCATTACACTACTATTCAAAAAATTGGAATAGTATGGCTAATTGGGGGATTTACACTGTTTCTTAGGACATTATTTAGCAGAACGTTACAAAAATGTTAAAATTGAGTGCGTTTTAAGCCAGAATCATTACCAACAAGTGATCGGTATTCTTCAGGGCAGTAATGTAAGCCCATTGGTATTTAATATTTTAATTAATGATCTTTTTGGCCAACTTAGCACTCAGGTCATTACTTTGGCAGTCACTGAAGACCTGAAGCTATCTAAAGAGGTTTTTAATGTGGATAATTCAAGAGTCCTAACTGATTCCATCTGAGTAGTTAAACAATGGCTGTTGTCAAATAAACTGTAATGAAATTATAACAAACCTGCAACTATAACTTTTCACTGGACGTGATCCATGGGGTACGCATTATATTTATACAGTTGATAAGAGATTTGGGCATAGTTCTAGATACAAAATTAAAAATATCAGCTAACTCTTCAGCAGTTATATTTAAATGTAAAAAAAAAGGATCTATGCTGTTGTGCAGAATATTAGCGGTATGCATTTATTTCCAGGACTTCAGTCCTGGTTATTTGATCGGCTGATTAAATGAAACATAAAATATGGGCTTATGTGTTGGTCTACATGTGACCATTCCTTACTTTTGAAATAAGTTAAGTTTCATGACAAAGCATTAGACATTGATCCAGCCCAAGATAGGCACATAACACTATCTATGAATTACCCTGAAATGAAGGTTCTTTCACTCAGAAATCTTATTATATATTCTAGGATTATTTGAATTTACCACATATGGGTTAACAAAATAAATAGCCAACATTTACTTAACCAATTGTGTATGAGTTCCAATTGTTTTTTTTTGTTTGTTGGGGTTTAAGGTCCCGTCAACTATTAGGTCATTAGAGACCCATCCACTGTACAGTTCTAATGCATATACTGCACAGACACTACAATAATGCGACGATTATTGGGTATTAGCAGTACCCAGCTTTCCCGAGCGATCACCCATATCAGTACTAATGGGGTTTGCGTTGCTTAACTTCAGTGATCTGACGAGAACTGGTGTGTCCAATGCAACTCACCACTCCCTATGAGTTCCAAGTCATGGTTCACATCAAAGGCTATTTTTGCTGTTGCAGGAGACTTGAGGAACCCAATATATCTGGCTCAACGTGACTTTAATAGTCTCACACTGGGTATTGATGATTTATCTAAACCCCTATATATTTTAAAAAGAAAAGTTAAATCTTATCTAAGCAATGTATTAAAATAGGGATGAAACAATCTGATGATGTGTGGGTTGGCTTGATGGGTTATAGTACGTTTTTATTATTATTTATTTTCCTAAGGTGTTTCGATGTAAGAATTCTGATTACTGTATTAAGATATTTGGATTTCGTTTTTATTCCGTTTCTTCTTTATATTCTAACTTATTTCAGATCCTTTTCTCTAAATTTATTTTACATTGGCATTTCTAATTTTTTTTTTTGCCATTTTCATACTCAGAATGCACTTACTGTTCACTTTTCTAGAACTAGCTTCTGTATCAAAATCATGAAACTAATTACTGAATTCTGATTAGGAACGTGGAAAATTCATGTTTAAGCTTCTTCCCTTTAACACCCGACCTATCCACTTGATGAGGAATCTTCCTGTTATATTAGAGATCACATGTAAAAATGTAAGAATGAAATTTCAATGTAAACACTTAATTTTCTTTTTCCTATATCATAATTTCTATTAAAGCTGCAGCCATTCCATAATGCACATGACTGGACTACCACATTACCTAAATTCTTGCAAAAATTTACAATTTTTTTTATATAGGAAAGAAAATATCGCACATAGTGTGTTTTCCCATGGATTTGAATGGAAAAACTTCATATATCATTTTGCTATATCTGAAGCTACAAAAAGTGATGGCAGATGATTGGAGTACCACATTCCCAACAGTCTGGAAAATATTTATGGTTGTATTATGTACAGGAGAGAAAATATCACACAAAGTGTGTTTTCTTATTGATTTAAATTGAAAAACTTCATTTTTCTTTTTTCAATATCTGAATTTATTTTAAAGCTACAGCCATGCCGTTTTTAACATAATTGTTGTACTTCACTCCCTACATTCTGAAAAAAATTTATAGTTTTACCATGTATAGGAAAGAAAACGCAGAAAGTGTGTTTTCCAGTTGATTTCAATGAAAAAATCTCCATTTTTCTTTTGCTACATCTCAATTTCTGTTAAATCTAAAGCCATGCCATTGGGCACATGATTGGCCTGCCACATTTCCTACATTCTAAATAAAATTTACTATGTTACTATGTATAGTAGAGAAAATGACACACTATGTGTATTTTAAATTGATTTCAAAGGAAAAATTTTTGTTTTTTTTATGAAATCTTAATTTCTATTAAACCTACAGCCATGCCGTTTTGCAAAGAAGTGAAGTGTCACATTCCCTACATTCTGGCCAAGACTTACAGTTCTATGATGTACAGGAGAAAAAATATCACACAAAGTGTGTTTTTCTATTGATTTCAAAGGAAAAACTTCATTTTTCTTTTTGCTATATCACAATTTCTATTAAAGCTACAGACATGCTGTTTTGCAAATGATTGGAGTACCACTTTCCCAACATTCTGGAACAAGTTATGGCCCTCTTAGGTATAGGAAAGAATATATTACAGTTCTATCATGTATAGGAGTGGGTTTTCTCATTTATTGGAATGGAAAAACTCCATTTTTCATTTTCCTTTATCTCAAATTCTACTAAAGTTACAGCAATGCCGTTTTTTCACACGATGAAAATACCGCATTTCTACCATTCAGGGAGAAATTTATGGGTCTAATATGTAAAGGAAGGAAAATATTGCACAAAGTGTGTTTTCCTATTGATTTCAAATGAAAAACTTCATTTTTTCCTAAATCTGAATTTCTATTAAAGCTACAGCCATATTATTTTGCAAATAATTGGAGCTCTACATTCTGGCGAAAATTTACAATTCTATCATTTGTAGAAGGGAAAATATTAGCTAAAGTCTGTTTAACCCTTGATTTCAAAGTAAAAACTTAATTTTTCATTTTCCTATATCTTAATTTCTATTAAAGCTACAGCCATGCCGATATTTACATGATCAGAGTACCATATTTCCTACATTATAAAAGAATTTACAGTACTACTTAATATAGGAGTTAAAATATCGCACAAAGTGTGATTTACTATTATATTCAATGCAAAAAGTTCATTATTCCTTTTGCAATATCTGAATTTCTATTAAAGCTACAGCTAAGCCATTTTGCACGTGATTAGAGTTCCACATTTTCTACATTCTGGCCAACATTTCCATTTCTATCATTTGTAGGGGAGAAAACGAACAAATTGTGTTTTCTCATTCACTTCAATGGAAAAACTTCATTTTTCTTTTTCTATATCTCAATTTCCCATTTAAGCTACCATTATGCTGTTTTGCACATGAATGGAGTACCTGGAGTGCTGGAGTCAATGGAAAAACTTGATTTTCTTTTTATTATATCTTAACTTCTATTCAAGCTACAGCCATTCCATGAAGCACATGACCAGCACATTCCAATAGCACATTCAATAGCACATTCCCTACATTCTGAAAAAATTGACAGTTCTATTTTTATATTGGAGAGAAAATATCGCAGAAATTCCCTTTGATTTCAATGAAAAAACTTCATTTTTCTCTTTGCAATATCTGAATTTCTATTAATGCTACAAAAAGTTATTGCACATAATTGGAGTACCACATTCCCAACATTCTGGCAAAAATTTATGGTTGTATTATTTATAGGAGAAAAAATATCACACAAAGTGTGTTTTCCTATTGATTTAAATTGAAAAACATCATTTTTCTTTTTTCAATACCTAAATTTCGATTAAAGCTACAGCCATGCCATTTTGAACATGATTGCAGTACCTCACACCTTACATTCTGGACAAAATTTACAGTTTCATCATGTATAGGGAGAAATCTCAGAAAGTGTGTTTTACCATGGATTTTTTTCTCCTATGTGTCAATTTCTATTAAAATTACCGCCATGCTGTTTTGCACATGATTGGAGTACCACATTTCCTACATTAAAATAATTTACAGTTCTACTTTATGTAGGAGAGAAAATATTGCACAAAGTCTGTTTTCCCAATGCATTCAATTGAAATGCTTCATTTTTCATTTTGTAATGTTTCAATTTCTATTACAGCTACAGCTATGCCATTTTGCACATGATTTAAGTACCACATTCCCACATTCTTGCATAAATTTACAGTTCTACCATGTGTAGGAGAGAAATGGCACAAAGGGCGTTTTCCTATTGCTTTCAATAGAAAATTTTTGTTTTTCTTTTTGCTATATCTCAATTTCAATTAAAGTTACACCATGCCATTTTCCACATGAAGGGAGTGCCACATTCCCACATTCTGACAAAATATTACAGTTCTGTGTGGTATAGGAGGGAATTTTACACACAAAGTGTGTTTTCCCATTGATTTTAATTAAAAAACTTCATTTTTTAGCTGTATCTCAATTTCTATTAAAGCTACAGCCATTTTATTTTGCACATGATTGGAGTGCCAAATTCCCTGCATTCTTATTATGCATAGGAAGCTAAATCTTGCATGAAGTGTTTTTTCTCATTGATTTCAATGGAAAAACTTCATCTTTCTTCTTGCAATATGTGAATTTCAATTTAAGCTATAGCCATGCCATTCTGTACATGATTGGTGATCCACTTTCCCTTCATTGAAGAAAAATTTATATCTCAAGGTATAGGATAGAAAATAATGCTAAAATCTTTCTTTTCCCATTGATTTGAAGGGAAAAACATTATTTTTGAAATATCTCAATTTGTATTGAAACTACAGCCATGTCATTTTGTAACTAAATGAAGTGCCACATTCTCTTAATTATGGAAAAAATTTACAGTTCTGTGATATTTAGGAGAGAAAATAACCCATTTAGTGTGTTTTCACACATGGAAAGTCACATTTCCTACATTTAAGCAAAAATTCAGTTTTCTATGATGTAAAGGAGTGTAAATAACGCACAAAGTGAATTTTCCAAATGATTTAATCCAAAAAATTTACATTTTTTTACAATATCTCTATTTGTTTTGAAACTACAGCCATGCCCTTTTGCATAGTCAAAGAGTACTACATTATCGACATTCTGGCAAACATTTACAGTTCTATGGAGTACAGTAGAGAAAATGCTGCTCACAGTGGTTTTTTCCATTGATTTCAATGAAACTTCATTTTTTTGAAAAACTTAAATTTCTAATTAATCTCCTTTGTTGCTGTTTTGCAATTTAATGGACTTCCACATTTCCTACATTCCAGCAATAAGTTAGAGATGTAATATATACAGGAGAGAAAATAATGCACAAATTGTGATTTCCCATTTATATCAATGGAATATCTAAATTTCTATTAAAGCTATAGCTATGCCGTTTTACAGTGGCAAAAACTACCACAATTCCTGCAATCTGGCAAGAATTTACAGTTCTTGATTTATGTGAGATAAAAAAATGCACTAAGTGTTTTTTTCCATTGATTTCAATATAAAAATTTTATTGTATTATAATGTCTCAATTTCTATTAAAGCTACAGCCATGACATTTTGCAAAGGCAAGGAGTAGCACATTTTCATAATTTTTGAAAAGTTTAAAATTGTGTGATGTTTAGTAAAGAAAATACTACACACCGTGTGTTTTCGTACATAGAGTACTGCATTCCCTATATTCGTACAAAAACTTACAATTCTATGATGTATAGGAGTGGGAATACCACAGTGTTTTCTTATTGATTTCATTGGAAAAACATCATTATTTGTAATATCTTAATGCTATGAGGTTTTGCATAGGCATGGAGTAAAGCATTCTCCACATTCATGCAAGAATTGAAAATTCTGGGATGGGTAGGATAGAAAATAAGTCACAAAGTCTGGTTTTCTATTGATATTAATGGAAAACGATATTTTGCCATATCTCAAATTCTATTAGAGCTAAACCCATGTCATTTTGCTGAGGAATGAACTACATAATTCCCTACACACTAACAAAAATATTCATATCAAACACAAAAGTGATTTTTTTAATAATGAAGTAAACTTATAATCTACAATCATATTTCCTAATATTTCATTGTATTTTTTAAATCAGGACTCTATGAGTGTGTTAATTGGATTTCCGCAGTGGACAGAATGCTGAAAATGTAGTTGAAATCGAAAAGAAATAACAGTTTTAATTTTCACCTCCTATGTGCCACTGAGCCTTGAAATATATTGGCATGTGTTTAGGCTAATACTAATATTTGGGTAGCATAATTGCATGTTCTAAACCAGATTTTCCTAGTCTTACCTCTTAACACACTCATAAGTTATTTATAAGGGAGTGAAATTTTGGCAGCTTTAACCAATCCAAATCTGTATCTCAAAAACTGACATATAAGTGCTGCACTTTTTTCTTCAAACACTGTCATTACCCACGTGATGGGTTCTACATATGAGAATATTGAATCATTTATTCATTACATGTTATCAATAGTTCTTTAATTTAAAAATCTTATTGGAAAACGTTTGGAGTATTTTATACCTATGTAACATCTTATATTCTACACAATACTGATGTATCTCACCTTGATTTACTATGAAGAGTACTATTAGTATCTTGTGGGAATCCATAGGATGTAACTGGTGTATCAGACGAAATACATTCTTCATAGACATTTGTCAATTTGGCAACTTATACTCATGAAAAGATGTTGGGCTTTTTGGAATGTGGCTTGGGGATTGGATAACTAGAAATATAACTGCATGAGGAATAGAAGTTCTGTGTAGCAATAGCAATAAGTAAGTGATGAAATGTGAAAAGAAGTTAAAATCTACAAACAGCAGGTTACTTGCATGACATGCTATAATTTAAATCATCATTGCCTTTTATTTAAAATATCAGAAAGTTGTGCAAATCATGTCGTTGATAAGGTTTTTGTAGTTGTAAACAATTGTTTAATAGCAAAACAGCAGTCAAATTGCAGTTAAAAGATGCTATGTCTGCTTATGCTCATACCATGTTGAAAGCACCAGTTCTCATCTGATCTCTGCAGTTAAGCAACATTGGGTCATGGTAGTACTGAGATGGGTGACTGCTTAGGAATTCCTGGTGCAATTGGCTGATTTGCTTTTGGCATTTCTTTTTTTATTTATTCACATCATGATACTGTTAGAGTTTCTTGCATTTGGAAAATTATGCAGTTTACTTCAATGGGGATGAATGGAGATAACACTTTGGGTTTAGGATATTGTTTTAATGAGAAAGCTGTATGCCAAAAGTGAATGCTGTTACATCTTTGTAAAAGGTTATTATACACAGAGTGATTTCCAACATTTCGTTATGGTGTTTTATTTTAAAATGAAGAAGGTTTAATGGAAAAACCCAGGAATTATTTATTTCATGAAAATCATAACAAAAACAAAATTGATTTATGCAATAATGAAATAAACGTCCAATCTACAGTGTTATTATCTTCCGATTTCAGATAATTTTTGATTTTTACATAGTACAGAATGCTCATTAATCTGCATATATTGCTGATGTTAAGACTGAACAGTTTTACTTCACCACTTCTATGTACTACTAAGCATGGTAATATATTGGCGTTTGCATTGGCTGATACTAATCTTGGGATAGTGTTGTTGCTGGTTCTTAACAAGCTTTTAAAAGTCTTTACTCTTAATGTACACATAAGTTATTTTCCAGGGAGTGAATTTCTGGCAGCATTCACCAATCAAAATCTGCATCTTAAAATCTGAAATATAACTACTACACTTTTATGTTCACACACTCTATCATTACCAGCATGAAGGGTTCTACATATGTGAATATTGCAACATTTATTCATTACATGTTATCCATAGTTTTTTAATTAAAAAATCTTATTGGAAAAGGTTTGGAGTATTTTATTCATATGTAACATCATATATTTACTACACAATTCTGATGTATATCATCTTGATTTACTATTAAGAGTATTATTAGTATCTTGTGGTCATCAATGGGATATAACTGGTGTATCAGACTGAATACTTTCTTCATAGCAATTACTTAATTTGGTAATTTACACCCTCTAAAAGATGTTGGGCTATTTGTAAAGGTACTGGGGGAGGGGATAACTAGAAATATAACAGTGAATGGGGAGGAGAAGTTTCATGTAGTAATCTTCACAATAGAAGTAAATAAGTGACGAAATTTGAAAAGCAAAAAGATAGAATCTGCAAAGAGTAGGCAATTTTCATTTCATTCTATAATTTAAATAATTGTTGTTTCATTTTTTAAATTTAAGAAAGTTGTGCATTTCGTGTCGTTGATAAGGATTTTGCAATTGTAGTAATAAATAATTCATTAATTTAGAAACAGCAGTCAAATTGATGTAACGTTTGCCAATGATCATGCAGTGTTGAAATTGCCCGTTCTTATCTGGTCACTGTAGTTAAGCCACGTTGGGCCAGTGTTGTACTGAGTTGGGTTATCACTTCCAAATTGTGGTTGTTAATTTTCATTCAGCATTCCTTTTGTTATTTTCTCACATCATGAAACTTTAACAGTTTCTTGCATCTGGAATTTCATGCAATTTACTTCAAGGGGGATGAATGGAAATAACACTTTGTTATCCAGAAAGGGTTTTTTTTGAGAAAACCGTATTTCTAAAGGGAATGCTGTTTCATCATTGTAAAAGAATAAAATACACCGATCGAATTTCAATATTGAGTTATGGTGCTTTGTTTGAAAAAGTTGCATATAAATAGAAATATACAGCAATTACTTATTTCAGAAAATTCTTCACAAACACAAAAGTGATTTGTGCAATCATGAAATTTTCGAATTTTGGGGAATGTGCAGAAAGCTCAGTAATGTGCAAATACTGTTTTATTCAATACATGATATCAGCTTTATTTCTTAGCTTGAATGTGACACTTTGCATGGCAAGTAATAGCCTGTGCTTGGGGTCACAATACTAATCCTGTGGTGGTGTTATTGCAGATTCTGAAAAACCCTCTTACAGTCGTTACTATTAATGAACACATTAGTTATTTATCAGGGAGGGAATTTTCAGCAGCTATAACCCAACCAAATCTGCATCTTAAAAACTGACATATAAGTATTGCACTTTTTTATTCACACACTCCATCATTACAAAGGTGAATAATTGTAAATTTTTGAATTTTGCAACATTTATTCATTGCATTTTTTCAATAGATTTTTAATTTAAAATCTTATTGGAAAAACATTGGAGATTGTTAATTGTTATCTGACATAATGTTTCCTCCACAATGGTTATGCATCTTACCTGGATTTTGTATAAAGAGCACTGTTGGTATCTTCTTGGCGTCAATGGGATGTATCTGGTATATCTGTTTGCAGGTTCTGAACAAGCCTCCTACACACTTTACTCCTAATGTACACATAAGAAATTTATCAGAAATTAAAATTTCTAAAGAAATTTACATTATCATAAGTCATCATTGCCTCTATTATTACCAAGGAGAAGGGTTCTACATATATGAATTTTGCAACATTGATTCATTGCATATTACTAATTTGATTTTAATTTTGCAGTTGTTATTGGACATGTTTTGGAGTACTTTAATTCTCATCCCTTTTTTATCCTCTTACTGCTGTAGTGTCAATTATCTCCCTCCTCCCTTACTTCCTAATATTTATAGATGTCACCAGCTTCTGGCACTATTTTAACAGCCCACCTGTTTGCATAGGATGGAGATTCACAACTAAGCTCCAAACTAATCTATGTAATGCTTGATAAATAGCCTTTGAAAACTTGCTCAATGTCATTGATAGAATATGTCCATGAATGCAAGATAAATGACGGTTAATAATACTGTATGCATATTTGTATGGTAACCATATGTTAATAAACACTGTCCAATACTCCCCTATCTATCAATTGGTAATGTAAAGTATGGAAATTTCCCAAGAAACGTTTTGGAAATAATATTATAGAATGATCCAAAAAATGCGACTGTTTTTTAAAATATTGCAAAAAGAATTTGTGTATGTTATGAATTATGTGAAAAACTAAAATTATACTGTTTTAAATATGAAATGCATTTTATCAAACAAAATATTGTGAAACAGAAGTTATTCTAAACACAGAACGTCATTTCTCTTTTGTATTCAATGCTATGTTAGATAAACTTTGGGTTTTGGTTGGAGATTAACGTCCCATCAACTACAAGGTCATTAGAGACCCTCCCACTGTATAGATCTAATGCATATACTGCACAGACACTACACTAATGCGACGATTACTGGGTATTAGCAGTACCCAGCTTTCCCAAGCGGCCACCCATGTCAGTACTAATTGGGCTTGCGTTGTTTAACTTCAGTGATAAGACGAGAACTGGTGTGCCCAAAGCAACTTGCTGCTCCCAAATTTGACTAGTCTCAAGGTGTATCTTATATTCATTATTAAGCAGAATCCATCATACTGAATAGAGGTGACAACATAATGAAAAGGTTCTTAGTAGAGAAAACATTGATGTTTTCAAACAAAGCTTAACTGTGGTTACCAGATAAAAATGAAGTTCCAAATGTGCCACAACTTTTGACAACTAGCCTATTTTTTCTACTTTTTTCAACTTTTATTTTTATTAAATTTATATCATTTTACTTTAGTTACAAAATTACTGTTGTTCAAAATGTAATGCTCAAATGGTTTACTCACAAAATGATTTCAGTTTAATAAATTTCCATTTCAGTATTTCAGATATTACTCTCACTTTGAGCATAAATGTGCCAATTGATATCTAAATTTGACTAGCAATTACAGGTAATGATTGAGTTATGACCCCAATTGTATCCAACTGTCTAGTCATAGCATGATTTGTTTGTATGTTGAGAAGCTATATGCGCAGTACTATACCTGTTATCATCATCCCCACAGCCTTCTCGAGCCCCTGGCTACCAGGCCCCCAGATATTCAGCCATTCCTCCATTTGGAATCCAAAACTTTTCAACATCAGCAAATATCCACCATTGAAGGGCCCATTTTCCTACTCCTTTCTGCAGATTATCAATGCAGACATCAGCTTTAAATTTCTAGCACTGTACTGCATTTCTTTCATTATTATTGTATATTTTATATCATTGAAACACTGCAATGCACATCCAACCAGGAACAAGTAATACAAATGGCAATCATTGTGTAAGACGTGAATAGGGTATGTTGATGACAGTTAGGGGTGGACAGTTTGAAAAATGTAATACCAAATTGTGACTATTAATTTTCATCACTGCTGATTGGTTATGGGTCATCAGCTTACCAATGCCAGCTGACCAAACTGATCAGAAAGTCAAACACTCCTAAGCTACAAAGGTTGTAAGTCAATGACTACCTGTACAAGAAAATGATTTTCACTATTTTCATGGAATTCATCTTAATTGGTATGTCATTGAAGGCATAGAACAGCAGTGCAGTACAAAGTCATTTTTTAAATTCACCAATCCAATTATTAGTGAAGTGTTATAAAAAATTTGATTAGTAATAAATGATAGTGTCTTAGCATGATGTAGTGCAATCATGCAAATGAAGTGCAATGTATAGCAGAGAGAAAAGTGAGAAAGATAATTAGGGTATGTTGATGACAGTTAGGGGTGGACAGTTTGAGAAATGTGATACCAAATTGCAACTATTAATTTCTATCATAACTGATTGGTTATGGGTAATCAGCTTACCAATGCCAGCTGATCAAACTGATCAGAAAGTCAAACAGTCCTAATCTACAAAGAATGTAAATAAATGACTACCTGTACCATCAAACGATTTTAACTATTTTCATGCAATTCAACTTCATTGGTATGTCATTGAAGGCATAGATAAGCAGTGCAGTACAAAGTCATTTGTAAGTTGAAAATTTTTCCAACTATGCAATGAGTCAATAAGGTTTAAATCACTTATGTGAATACTTCATCCCATTATTGGTGAAGTGTTCCAAAAAATTTGATTATTAATAAATTATATTCTCTTTGCATGATGTAGTGCAATCATGCAAATAAAGTGCAATGTGCAGGAGAGAGAAATGTGAGAGAAAAATATCACTTTTCCCATGGCTTTAATGGTAAAATGCATCTTCTTTTTTAAATTACTACTTTGTTAAAAGGATATGGTTTGAAAATCACTAATAATGTTAAATCCTGGGATGTTTCCCTACTGGGAAATATTTAGATGTATCGTGCTGATAGAAGTGGAGAAATGTGGCAAAACGAGTTCAAAGACTAAAAGCACTGGAAATCGAAAAATTTGTCGTGATTGAGCAAGTATGGGAATTGCATTTGACAGATTCTATAATTCTATTTATGCTATACATATACCACTGTTAAACTGTGTGCAATATTGCTTTCTATTCATTCTGGCCATACGTTAGCCTACACCAATGCACAGAAGTGAAATTTATGTAAAACGTTAATTTTTATATGGGTTTCCAAACAGAAAACACTTTAGTTTTAAAAATCTCACTTTGTGTTTAATCAATATGTTTGAAACACTAATAATCTGAAATTTAAAACTTTTCATCAACAACAAAAAAACCTTAACACATCGTATTGTTAGCAGTTCAGAGATGCAAGAAAATGTGTGAAATGATTATAAGTTCTGGAAATTTAAAAGCCTCATCATTTCTCTCAATGTCTATGAATGGGAAATTTGTCTTGCAGTTTGTTTGTGTTGAAGCAATAACAACACCACTTTTCATTAGCATGTACGTTGACATTGTATGCATTCTAGAGGGATTAAGCCTTCAAAAAATTAACAAAAAAGTTAATTCTCACATGATTTTTCAATGGAAAAACGTTTTTGTTTAAAATTTCACGATATCTACTAAAGCAGATCGTTGGAAACTTCCTAATAATATTGCACAGCAATGAAGGAAGTAGTGAAATTTAAAAATGAAACGAATTGACTAAAAGTGCTGGAAATTGAAAAATATTACATTTGGCCTGTATGAGACATTGTGGAGCTTTGGTTTGGTATGCTATGTAATGATAGTGGGTTAGGGAATAAGGCAAGCAGCTGTCACAGTTTCTGAAAACACATTGGGGAAATAAGCCAAACAGCCACAACAGTGTTAACTTTCTGGCAATGTATTTAACTTCTATGATGTACAGTTGTGAAATGCAAGCACAATTTCACATTTCACATGATTTTTGGTGAAAACCATACTGGTTTTTTCATTATTCTTATGGCACATTAAAGATACAGGTGTGTAGTATTTTTTTTTTTACTAATTTTAAATCCTGATATTCTTATCTACTTGCAGTCATTCACATAAATCGTTGATTGTGCCTTTGAAGTGGAGAAATGTAATCAGTGAAATTTCTGTTTCTTGAAATGTTTAGCCTCCTCTCTTCATGTTTATGTATGGGAAATTTGTTTTACTTTTTTTAATCTCCATCATAGCTACACCTATGCCAATTTCTTGCAGCAAAAAGTATAACATGTGTAATGACAATGATTGGTGTACCACATTGCTTACATTCTGGCAAAAATTTTCAGGTCTATTCTGTATAGGAGAGAAAATAATGCAGAAAGGGTGTTTTACCAATAATTTCAGTGGAAAAATTTCATTTCTTTTGCAATATCTCCATTGCTGTTTAAGCTACAGCCATGCTGTGTTCCACATGGTTGGAGTATCACATTCCCTACATTGTGGGAAAAATTCACATTTCTTTGATGGATAGGAGATGTGTGTTTTCCCATTGATTTTATTGGAAAAACTATTTTAGCACCAGCAATGCCACTTGGCACATGATTAGAGTACCAGATTCCCGATATTCTGGAAACAATTTACAGTTCTGTCATGTCTAGGAGAGAAAATAACACCTAGGGTGTTTTCCCTTTGAGCTCCAGCGATGCCGTTTTGCAGAGAATTGGAGTTCTACATAACCTACATTCTGGGAAAAATTTGCAATCCTATGATGTATGGGATAGAATATATCATGTAAAGTGCTTTTTCTCAATGATTTCAATGAAAAAACTTCAATTTTCTGTTTGCTTTATCTCAATTTCTGTTAAATCTACCGCCATGTCATTTATAACATGATTGGAGTACCACATTCCTGGCATTCTGGCAAAAATTAACGGTTCTATTATGTGTAGAAGAGATAATATCTTTCCATTCATTTCAATGAAAAGAACTTCATTTTTCATTTTGTTATGTCTCAATTTCTCTTAAAGAAACAACCATCACGTTTGGCACATGATTGGGGTACCACATTCCCTACATTTCGCTAAAATATACAGTTCTATCATGTATAGGAGAGAAAACGCACAAAGTGTGTTTTCCTATTGATTTCAATAGAAAAAAATTAATTTTCCTTACTGCTACAACTCAATTTCAATAAAAGCTACAGCTATTAGGTTTTGTACATGATTACAGTACCACATTTCCAAAATTCTGGCAAAAATTTATAGCTCTTTTCAAATACAAAAGAAAATATTGCACAAAGTATGTTTTTTATCTGAATTTCTATTAAATCTAAAGCTATGATGTTTTGCCAAATATTGGAGTTCCCCTGTCACGACATTCAGAAAAAAATTATTTGCTTATTATATATAGGAAAACAATATCGCAGAAAGTGTGTGTTTCTATTAATTTCAATAAAAGAACTTCATTTTTCTTTTTACAATATCTCAATTTTTATTCAAGTTATAGCCATGCCTTTTGGCACACGATTGGAGTACCACATTCGCTATTATCTGGCAAAAATTCTCAGTTCTATCATGTAGAGGAGATAAAATATCACACGAAGTATGTTTGGCAATTGAATATAATGGAAAATCTCCATTTTTTTTGGTTTCTATTATATCTCATTTTCTATTAAAGCTCCATCCATGCCGTTTTGAACATGATTGCAGTGCCACATTCCCAAAATGCTTGCCAAACTTCATTTTGCTTTTTGCCATATCTCAATTTGTATTAAAGCTACAAGCATGCCAATTTGCACAAGATTGAAGCACCACATTCCTAACATTCTGTAAAGAATTCATGGTTCTGTTATGTATAGCAAAGAAAGTATCACACAAAGTGTGTTTTCTCATTAATTTAAATAAAAAGACCTCCTTTTTTTTCATTTTGCTATATCACAATTTCTATTAATTCTATGGCCAAGCTGTCTTGATAATGATTGAAGTACCACATTCCAAATATTCGGCCAAAAATTTATAGTTCTATTTTATATAGGAGAGAAAATATCGCACAAAGTGTGTACTTATTGAGATCAATGGAAAATGTTCATTTTTCTTTTTAATATATCTTACTTTCTATTATTGCTCCAGCCGTGCCGTTTTTCGCATGATTGAGGTACCATATTCCCAACATTCTGGAAAAATGAATTGGTCTATTATGTATCTTAATTTCTTTTAAAGCTACAGCATGCTATTTTGAAGATAATTTGAATCCATCATTTTCGAGACTCTTGCCAAAATGTACAGTTCTATCAAGCATAGCAAAGATCTCTAACACTAAGATCTCTTCTATTAACTTTCCAGCGAATGCCGTTTTGTACATGATTGGAATACCACATTCCCTATATTCTAGCCAAAATTTACAGTTCCATTCTGTATTGGAGAGAAAGCCCACAAAGTAAGTTTTTGCATGGATTTCAGTGGTAGAACTTCATTTTTCTTTTTCCAATATCTCAGTTTCTATAATTCTACAGACATGCCGTTTTGCACATGATTGGCATACCACATTCCGTACATTCTTGAGAACATTTACAGTTCTATCATTTATAGGAAAGAAAATATTGCATAAAGTGTGTTTTATCATTGAATTCAATGAAAAACTTCATTTTTTAACTTTGCTATATCTAAATTTCTATTAAAGCTTCAGACATCCTATTGTGCACATGATTGGCATGCCATATTCCCTACATTCTAAACAAAATTCACAATATCGTCATGTATAGGAGAGAATTTGTAGAATGTTTCTTTGTAATATTTTAATTTCAATTGAAGCTACAGCCATGCCGTTTTGCAAACAATTAGAGTGTCACATTCCTTACATTCTGGCCTAAATTAACAGTTCTATAATGTATAGGAGAGAAAATATTGCACAAATTGTTTTCTCCTGTTGATTTCAATTCAAAAACTTTAATTTTTTGGTACATCTCAATTTCTATTAAAGCTACAGCTATGCCATATTGCAAGTGATTGGAATGCCATATTCCCTGCATTTCTATTTCTATCATGTATTGGGAAGAAAACGAACAAAGTGTGTTTTCTAATTGATTTCAATGGAAAAAATTCGTTTTTCTTTTTGCTATATGTCAATTTCAATTAAAGTTTAATCCGTTTTGCACATGATTGGGGTACCGCATTTCCAACATTCTGGGAAAAAAATTATGGTTCTATTATGTATAGGAAAGAATGCTTTAAACAAAGTGTGTTTTCCCATTGCTTTCCAAGGAAATACGTGATATTTGTTATGGCAATATTTCAAATTCTATTAATGCTACAGGTATGCCATTTTGCACGAAATTGGAGTAACGCATTCTAAACATTCCAGCCAAAATTTTCAGTTCTAACACGTATAGAAGAGAGTTTGTATGTTTTTCCTTTGATTTTAATGGAAATCCTTAATTTTGCATTTTTTCTATATCTCAATTTCTATTAAAGCTACATGCATGCCATTTTGCACATGATTGGTGTACCACATTCCCTATATTTTTGCCAAAATTTACATTTCTGTCATGCTTTGGAGAAAAAGCATTGCATAAAGTTTGATATCCCATTGAGTTCAACAGGAAAGTCTTCATTTTTCAATTTTGCAATATATAAATTTCCATTAAAGCTACAGCCATGACATTTTGCACATGATTGAAGTACCAGATTTCCTACATTCTGGAAAATATTTACAGTTTATGATCTATAGGAGATCAAATATCGCAGAAAGTGTGTTTTTCTATCGATTTCAATGGAAAAACTCAATTTTTCTTTTTCCTTTATCTCAATTTCTATTATAGCTACAGCCATGCCGTTTTGCACATTACTGGAATACTACATTCCCTACATTCTGTCTAAAATTTTCAGTTCTATTACATAAAGGAGAGAAAATATTGCATAAAGTGTGTTTTATGATTGATTTTAATAGAAAAACTATTTTTCTTTTTAATATATCTCAGTTTTGCTTGACACTACAGCCAAGCCATTTAACACACAATTGGAATACCACAATCCCTACATTCTCAAAAAAAAATTACAGTTTTATGACGTATTGGAGAGATAACATGGCACATAGTCTGTTTTCCCTTTGATTTCAATGAAAAATATAACTCAATTTCTGTTAAGGCTACCCACAGGTGGTTTTGCCAATGATTGGTGCTCTACATTCCCATCACTGAAAGCAAAATTTACAGTTAAATCATGCATAGGAGAGAAATAAACACAAAGTGTGTTTTTCCATTGATTTCAATGAGAAAATTCCATTTTTCTTTTTGCTATATCTCAATTTCTATTAAAGCTACAGTCATTGTTTTGCACATGATTGCAGTACCACATTCCTTACATTCTGACAAAAATTTAAAGTTCTATAATGTATATGAGAGATAAAATCGTGCAATGTATATTTTAACATTTATTTTAATAGTAAAACTCTATGATTGGAGTACAATGGAGTACAGTATTCCCTACATTATGTCCAAAATTTACTACTCTATCATATGGAGAAGAGAAACATCATTTTTTGCTTTTGCTATATCTCAATTTCTATTACAGCTACAGCCATGCTGCTTTCCTACAAGATTGGAGTACCACATTCCCAACATTCTGACAAGAATTTACAGTTGTGTTTTTTATAGAATAGAAAATATTGCGCAAAATGTGTTTTTTAATT
Source organism: Trigoniulus corallinus (assembly GCA_013389805.1). Taxonomy (NCBI): domain Eukaryota; kingdom Metazoa; phylum Arthropoda; class Diplopoda; order Spirobolida; family Trigoniulidae; genus Trigoniulus; species Trigoniulus corallinus. The sequence continues at coordinate 20,152,329 of JAAFCE010009127.1, read as the reverse complement.
GATTTCAATGAAAAATCTTCATTTTTCATTTTGCAATATCTCAATTTCTATTAAAGATAAAGCCATGCCGTCTTGCACAGGATTGGAGTAACACATTCCGTGCATTTTGGCAAAAATTTACAGTTCTATGATGTATAGGAAAGAAAATATAGCACAAAGTGTGTTTTTCAGTTGTTTTAGTGGAAAAACTTCGTTTTTCTTTTTTCTATAGCTCGATTTCTATTAAAGGTACAGCCATGCCGTTTTGCACATCATTGGAGTACCATATTCCTTACATTCTGGCAATAATGTACAGTTTTATGATATATTGGAGAGAAAATATTGCTCAAATTGTATTTATTTATTGATTTTATTGAAAAAGTTCATTTTTCTGTTTGCTAAATCTCAATTTCTATTAAAGGTAGAGCCAAGCAGTTTTGCACATGATTGGAGTATTACATTCCCTACATTCTGGCAAATTTACAGTTCTGTGATGTATAGCAGTGAATGTATTGCACAAAGTGTATTTTCCGATTGATTTGAATGTCAAAACTCCATTTTTCTTTTTGCTATATATCAATTTGTATTAAAGCTGCAGCCATGCCATTTTTTAAATGATTTGAGAATCACATTCCCTATATTCTGGCCAAAATTTATATCTCTGATGTGTAGGGTTGTGATGAAGCACCGACGCCCCCGCCAGGTGGCGTCACTTCACAGCTACACTGTGAGGGCAAATTCCCTATGTCCCGATAGATGGCGCCACGTACTGGGCAAGCTACCCAGTTAGTAGACTGATGCTCCCACTTGGTGGCGTGCAGTCTACTTTAGCTAGTTTAGGTGGGAAATGGGACGGGTAGAATATAAGCAAGGGAAAAGGGAGTTATCCTCCAAGCTTTGCAGCTTGAAGCTGTGTCTGACGGTGGACCAGTGCCCAAACAAGGAACGTAGTGTTTCTTCAGTTAGTCATGTGTCTTCAGCAATACCACTGGAATAGATGAGCCAGTGTGTGTTGTGACGTTAGTGAAATACATTTCTTCAAGTAGTTCAACATATTGACAACATCACTGGAATAGATGAGCCAGTACGTGCTGTGTGACGAAGTGATGTGAATCAACGAATTCTTCGACTGTGCTGCAATGCTTGCAATGCAAGCTGGAGGAGTTAGAACTGGTGTCTGGCCTGGAACTATTGCCTATGCCAACCGTTAATAAATTAGTGTAATACTAATTTTTGAACTCTACAATTATATATACAGATCACAAACCTCACACCTTTGCGATGCATATGAACATAGACAAACACTCACCAAGAGAAGCAAGACATTTAGACTACATCTTGACCTTTACCACCAATATTCAACATATAGTTGCCAACACATTATCCAGAATTTCTCTACATCATCTAAGCTCATCCACAGAAGTGATAAACCAAAAATTATTATATAATGAACAACTATTAGATGACAAAACACAAGCACTATTATTGAACCCACAATCTCTCACAATAGCAGTAGTTCCAATACCAGGAACAAACTTAAGTTTGTACTGTGATGTCTAATTGTCCAGGCCACAACCATAAGTTCCAGTCAACTTCAAATGACACATTTTAACACTTCATAATGCATCACACCCAGGCATCACAGCGACACAAAAACACATCACAGAACGTTTTATAAAGCCCTCAGCGAACAGAGACATCAAACTATGGACAAAAACCTTTGTGTTATGTCAGAAGAACAAAATACAATGACACACGTATTTACATTCAGCTAATTACACCCCCACCAACATCAAGGTTCGACAGAATCGACATAGATATAGTAGGACCATTACCTCTTTCTCAAGGAAACCGTTACATATTGACTTGGGTGGACTGATTTACTTGATGGCCTGAAGCAATCCCCATACCAGATTGCACAGCTTCCACAGTAGCTCGAACATTATTACAACACTTATTCTCGACATATGGAATACCATCGACAATAACCAGAGACAGAGGTTGGCAATTCGATTCACTCCTCTTTAATCAACTCTGCAAAATCCTAGGTACAAAACACATATGTACCACTTCATACCATCCAGCATCCAAAAGAATGGTGGAGAGGTTCTACAGCCACCTTAAAACATCATTGAAAGTCACTGAAGACCCTCAGCAATGGAGCATACAATTACCCATTATATTCCTAATGCTATGCTGTGTGTTCAAAGAAGACCTACAGGCATCACCAGCCGAACTCGTATAAGGTGCAACACAAACTGCCTGGAGATATCTTTGCTGCTGACAATAATACCTTGACTAGGAGTGACTTCCTTCAAAATTTAAGGTACAATATGCGATCATTATTGCATCAACCTCCACACACACACTATCAGTGAGACCAATTTTTTGAAACCCCTATTTTGAAACAGTGACTCTCGTCTTTATCCACACTGGTGCCACACAACATCCACTTTCAGCTCCATACCAAGGTCCTTACAAAATTATTGACAAACATGAAAAGTATTAACCACCTGACCTCAATGATCGCACAAATAATGTCACTATGGATAGGCGTAAACCAGCATTCCTGGCAGATTTTAGCCCAAATGAACCCAATGACATAGAGACAACATCTACAAATACTACTAGTACATCTCCATCTTTATTAGTCAATACATAGTCTCCCTTACAGTCTTCACTAATGATGCAATGACCGCTCCTCATACCACTGCAAAAACAAACAAACACTGTCCCCTGACTTCAGGCATCGTTGGACGATCATGCACCCATGCCACACATGTACATTTCGATACCATTATTTCTCATTCTACTGGTTCTTAATGTATTGCAGAGGGTACTGTGGAGATAAGGTATTGTAAAAACACCTACCTCCACTTATAATTACAATATATTTACTTTTTAACATCCTACTAATACTTTGTGGACACTCCAAAACGACACAAAAAATAAGATCAGATGCAAATGCACAAAAACTGCATGTGCTTCAAGAGCACTTACTGTATGAATGCACACGGTTTTTGAATAATAGGAACACACGGAAATAATACACGTTTCTGTTAATACAATTTTTCAATTCAAAATTAAAATTTTTAAATAAAATAGAATCAGCAAGAAAATCCAAAAAATTTAAATATTCAAAACAAACAGAAACCCAAAGAGAGTACGTCCATGATAATTCAAAAAAAGTCAAAAAATTTATCTGCTCCTGAAGAAAATACAAAAAGACACAAAACATAACTATCATATGTTAATTATATTGTTAATTTTTTATTTATTTATTGATATTAATTCGTTCTTGCTGGATTATTAAAGTTATCCATTTTTTGTTCATCCTGAAGTGTTTCATCAGTTTTTGGATAATATAATTCCTTTATGCAAGATTACTTCTCTTATAGTTGTGAAAAACAACTTCTTTTTTTCTTTTTACTACATCTCAATTTGTATGAAAAATAAAGCAATGCCGTTTTGTACATGATTGGAGTACCTCATTCCCCACATTCTCACAAAAATTTACAGTTCTACATTTTATAGGACAGTAAATATCGCCCAAAGTGTGTTTTCCTTTGATTTCAACATAAAAAATCCATTTTTCACTGTATTTATATTTCTATTTAAGCTACAGCCATGCCATATTGCACCTGAGCTGAGTACCACATTCCCAGCATTCTGAATAGAAGTTATGATCCTATTATGTATGGGAAAAAAATATCGCACAAAGTGTTTTTTTCCATTGATTTCAATGTAAAAATTCCATTTTTCCTTTTCGCTACATCTCACTTTCCATTAAAGATACAGCCATGCCGTTTTGCAAATGATTGGACACCTCATTCCCTACGTTGTCTGAAATATTTTCAGTTCTTTATTGTATAGGAGAGAAAATATCGCACAAAGTGCTTTCTCATTGATTTCAATTTAAAAATCATTTTTCATTTGGCTGTATCTCAATTTTTATTAAAGCTGCAGCCATGCCGTTTTACACATGATTAGAGTACATCACTCACTACATTCTCACAATAATTTACAGTTCTATGCTTTACAACAGAAAAAATATCACACAAAGTGTGCTTTCCCATTGATTTTTATGTAAAAACTCCATTTTTCGTGTTGCTATTTATCATTTTGTATAAGAGATACAGCCATGCCGACTTGCACATGATTGGAGTACTTCAAACCCTACTTTGTCATGAAAATTTACAGTTCTATGTTGTGTAACAGAGAGAATATATCACAGAAAGTTTGTTTTATCATTAATTTAATGTAAAAGCTCCACTATTCAGTTTCTTCTATATCTCAATTTCTGTTAAAGCTAAAGCCATGCCGTTTTGCACATGATTGGAGTACCACATTCCCAACATTGTGGAGAAAACTTATGATTCTATTATGTATAGGAATAAAAATTTCGCACAAATTTTTCTTTTTACTATATTTCAATTTCTTTTAAAGTGTCAGCCTTTCTGATTTGCCCATGAAAGGAGTACCTCACTCCCTACATTCTTTCATAAAATTTACAGTTTTATGTTTTATAGGAGAGAAAATATTACACAAAGTTTGTTTTCCCATTGATTTCAATGTTAAAACTTCATTTTTCTTTTTGCTATATCTCAATTTCTCTTGAAGCTACAGCCTTGCCGTGTTGCATATTAGTGGAGTACCTTATTCCCTTAATTGTGGCAAGACATTATCTGTACACAGGTTTATAGAACAGAAAATATCACACAAAGTGTGCTTCCCCATTGATTTCTGTTATAAAACGCTGATTTTTGCTATATCTCAATTTCTATTAGAGCTATAGCCTTAGCGTTTGGCAAATGATTGTAGTACCTCATTCCCTACATTCTCATGAAGATTTACAGTTCTATGTTTTATAGGAGAGAAAATATCATGCAAAGTGTGTTTTCCCATTGATTTCAATGTAAAATCCATTTATCTTTTTGCTATATTTTTTAAATTTCTATTAAAGCTAGAGCCATTATGATTTGCACAAGATTAGAGTGCCTCATATCTACAATCTTGCAATACTTTACATTTCAGTGTGGTTTAGAATTTTCCCAGTTATTTCAATGTTTAAACTAATTTTTTTTTAACATATCTCAATTTCTATTAAAGCTACAGCCACGCCTTTTGCACATGATTTGAATACCTCATTCTCTGCATTAATGCTAAAGTTTTCCATTCTATGTTTTATAGGAGAGAAAATCTTGCTTAAAGTGTGTTTTGCCATTGATTTTAATGTAAAAACTCCATTTTCCTGTTGCTGTATCACAAATTCTATTAAATCGATTTAATAGAATTTGTGATTGGAGTACATCATTCCCTATATTCTCACAATAATTTACACTTTGATGTTGAATAGGAGAGAAAATATCGCCCAAAGTTTGTTTTCCTATTGATTTCAATGTAATCACCCCATTCTTCTGTTTGCTATATCTCAATTTCTATTAAAGCTCCAGCCATACCGTTTTGCACATGCTTGGAATACCTCATACCATACATTCTTGCAATAATTTAATTTCTATATTGTGTAGAAGAGAAAATAACACACAGTGCTTTTCCTATTTAACTCAATGTTAAAACTATATCTCACTATATCTCAATATTGATTGCAGTAACACATTCTTAAAATTCTAAACAATTGCACAAGGAACATATTGCACAAGGTGTGATATCCCATAAGAGCTGCTGCCAGGCAATTTTTAAAATGATTGAAGTATCACATTCCCAAAATTTTGAATAAAAGTTATAATTCTATTATATAAATGAAAGGAAACAACGCACAAAGTGTGTTTTCCTACTGATTTTAATTTAAAAACTCAATTTGATTTGCAAATGATTGGAGTACCTCATTCCCTACATTCATGCTAAAATTTTTAGCTCTATGATTTATAGGAGAAAAAATATTACACAATGTGTGTTTTGCATTGATTTTAATGTAAAAACTCCGAATTTGTTTCTGCTTTATCTCAATTTCCATTAAACTTAGAGCCATGCCATGTTGCACATGATAGAAGTACCACATTTCTAAATTCTGAATAACAGTTATATTCTTTTATGATTTTTAGAAAATACCACCGAAAGTGTGTTTACTTATTGATTTCAGTGTAAAAACCCTGATTTTCTTTTTTCTATATCTCAATTTCTATTAAAGATACAGCCATGCTCTTTTGCACGTGATAGAAGTACCTAATTCCCTACATTCACGCAAAAGATTACAGTTCTATGTTGTATAGGAGAGAAAATATTGCACAAAGTTTTTTTTCCGTTGATTTCAACATAAGAACAATTTTTCTTTTTGCAAAGACGTTTTGCACATGATTTTAGTACCTCATTCCCTATCTTATCGCCAAAATTTTAAGTTCTATTTTGTCTAGTAGAGAAAATATCACACAAAGTGTGTTTTTCTATTGATTAAATAATAAATACTCCATTTTTCTTTTTGCAAAATTTAAAGTTCTAAAAAAGCTATAGCCATGCCGTTTTGCACATGATTGGAATACATTATTCCCTACATTCTTGATAAAATTTACATTTGTATGTTGTATAGGAGTGAAAGTATCATACAAAGTGTGTTTTCCTTTTTATTTCAATGTAAGAACTCCATTTTTCCTTTTGCTATATTTTAATTTCTATGAATGCTATAGCCATGCCGTTTTGTACGGGATTGCAATACCTCATTCCCTACATTCTCACAAAAATTTACAGTTCAATGTTGTTTAGGAGCAAAAATATCACACAAAGTGTGAGTGTTCCCATATTTTTCAAATAAAAAACTCAATTTCTTTTTTCTATATTTTAGTTTCTAATAATGCTAGAGCCATGAAGTTTTGAACATGATTGGAGTACATCATTCCCTACATTCTTGCCAAAATTTACTGTTATGTGTTGGATAGGGGAGAAAATATCGCACAAAGTGTTTTTTCTCATTAAATTCAAATTAAAAACTCCATTTTTTCTTTTTGCTATATCTCAATGTTTATTAAAGCTGCAGCCATGCCGTTTTGCTCATTATAAGAGTACCACATTTCCTACATGCTGGTAAAAATCTGCAGTTCTGTCATGTGTAGGAGAAAAATGCACACAGTGCGTTTTTTCATTGATTTTGGTGGAAAAACTCCATTTTTCCATTTGCTATATCTCAATTTCTATTAAAGCTACCACCATGCCGTTTTCCACATGACTGGAGAACCTCATTCCGTACAATTCTATGTTGTATAGGAGAGAGTGTGTTTTTTATTTAAATTTAAAAAAATTCCATATTTCTTTTTGCTATATCTCAATTTCTATTGAAGCTAAAGCAATGCCGTTTTGCACATGATTGGAGCTCCTCATTCCCTGAAGAGTGTGTTTTCCCATTCATATCAATTTAGAAACTCCATTTTGCTTTTTGCTATATCTCAATTTCTATTAAAGCTACAGCCATGCCGTTTTGCACATAATTGAAGTACTACATTCCCTACATTCTGGATAAATGTTGTGATTCTATAATTTATAGGAAAGAAAATATCGCACAAGGTGTTTTCCGAATGATTTCAAAGTTAAACCATTTTTTTTGCATAATGTCAATTTCTATTACACCTTCAGCCATGCCGTTTTGCACATGACTGGAGTACATCATTTCGAAAATGCAGTTCTATGTTGTATTGGAGAGAAAATATCGCCCAAAGTGATGTTTGCTATTGATTTAATGTAAACACTCTATTTTTCATTTTGCTATATTTCATTTTCTAATAGAGCTACAGCCACGCCGTTTTGCACATCATTGGAGCACCTCATTCCCTACCTTCTCACAAAAATTAACAGTTCTATTTTGTATAGGATAGAAAATATCGTAGAAAGCGAATTTTCAATTGATTTCAATGTAAAAACTCCACTTTTCTGCTTGTAATATATGAATTTCTATTAAAGCTACAGCCATACCGTCATGCAGATCATTGGAGCACCTCATTCCCAACATTCTCTCAAAAATTTACATTTCTCTGCTGTATAGGAGATAAATTCTATTTCAGAAAGTTCTTTCCAATGGATATCAATTTTAAAACCATTTTTCTGTTGGCTATAACTCAATTTCTATTAAAGTTTCAGTTATGCCATTTTGCACATGATTGGAGTACCTCATTCCCTACATTCTTTAAAAATTTTTCAGTTCTATGTTTTATAAGAGAGAAAATATTCAGCAATGTGTGTTTTCCCATTGATTTCCATGTAAAAATTTCATTTTTCTGTTTTCTATATCTCAATTTCTATTAAAGTACAGCCATGCAGTTTTGCACATGATTGGAGTACAAAATTCCCAACATTTGTAATAAAAGCTATGATTCACTTATGTATAGGAAACAAAATATTGCACAAAGTGTGTTTTCTTATAGATTTCTATGTAAAAAGTTCATTTTTCTTTTGCTACATCTTAATTTCTGTTAAAGCTACAGCTATACCGCGTTGCAGATGATTGGAGTAACTAATTCCCTACATTCTCACAAAAATTTACAGATCTATGTTGAATGGAGAGAGAGATTTGCACAAAGTGTGTTTTCTCAATGAATTAAATGTAAAATCTCCATTTTTCTTTTTGCTATATCTCTATTTCTATTAAAGCTACAGCCATGCTGGTTTACACAGGATTGGAGTACCTCATTTCCAACATTCTTGCAAAAATTTACAGTTGTATGTGGTATATTTCAGAAAATATTGCTTAATGTTTTTTTCCCATTGGCCACCAGGTGGCGAATTACGATGGTTGTGTGTTGTTTTGCTCCATTAACAAGTTTGGATTTTTTGAGAAATTTATCATTTAAATGTTAATTAGGGGTGTTTTATTAGTTTTTACTGTCCTTTTGACGTTTTTATAATACTTTTTTAATATTCCACGCCTTCCTATGTGGTTGGGAGTTTAGTTTTTGTTTTGTGTTTGCTTAGGCCTAACTTCTGTCAACCGTAATCTGTTTGTCCCATTGGCGGCATCTCTATTGGGGGTGCTGGGTGATAAGAGATGGCCCCTCAAGGGGTATGCCTTACCTGTACAAGGGACACTTATTCAAGCAGTACTGCAATAAAATGCATAATATGTTCACATAAATCACATCTTGATTGTTAGAATGTAAATGCAAACAATGCACAACTTCTTGCTCCTAGCTTAATTGTAAGATTTGTATTGCAGCTCAGAATGATAATACCCCTGTTAAACTCTTACGTTGTGGGTTCAGTTCGGGTGAGCCATTAGTAGAGCTGAATCCTTTTCATTCTAATCTGACAGCTGCAATAAAATAGGATGTTTCCAAGTTAGTTTCAGAAAGCCTAGCTCCACTGGATGAGTTTACATCTGTCTTAAAGGACTATATCAGTTCTAATAATGCTGTGCTGCAAGAGCTGAGCAGAGTGCAAATGGATATTGCCGATCTAAGATCAGTGTTGATAGCCCAACCTTTGCAGTCTGTTCAAGGGCAATCAATCCCCACGTTTGCTGATGTCGCTGTATATCGTCTATCACATCACATTTCACAGAAGGAAAAATCTTTTACTACCCCTTCCAAAACAGTGATGTTTAATTCTATTAATACCAGTCAGTTTTCATCCCTCCCTGATTACCAAGTGTCTGACGACTCACACCCTCCTTTGCATAGGTTGCCCCAGCTTCTTATAACTGTAGGCAAAGGAGATTTTCAGAAGTTAGAGGGTGAGCCTAGGATACAGGTAGTTAGAATTTTTGTATCTAGACTGAATTCAGAAGTAACCTGTCAGGATAGTTTTGATCATTTGAATAATCAACAGCTAGGTTCCCTTAAGAGAATCTCTCAATTAAAACCAAAGCATAACTAATATTACCCTTCATTATCTTATACTCAGGTTCTAATCCAGATTCCCTTTTGTCTGATGAGATTTGGCCAAAAATTCGTTTTCCAAGCATTTCCTAGGGAAAATGCATGATAATATGATCTTGGTTACTCAGGACATTAACTCATATATTAAAAGTCAGGAAACTCCAGACGATGAATTAAACACAGTACGATGAATGTATGGGGGAGAGGAAGACCCCAGTGATGCCTCCAATAAATAACCTCCTCTTTATTTTCTTTACAGCTCTACTATCAGAATGTTTGAGGTCTGCAGATGAAAAATGACTCCATTTTAGGCAACACATGCCTTGACAGTTATGATATTGTAGTGCTTACAGAAACCTGGCTTTCACCAGAAGTCAACTCCAACTACTACTTTCCTCATAATTTTCAAGTGTTCCACTTAGATAAGGTGGGATCTTAAAGAGGTGGGGTAATCTTGATTGCTGTTTATTTATTGTCCATCTCAGGAAATTTCCACATTGTAGAGGATTTATGTCTATAGGACTTTATTCTGGCTAATTCTCTGAGGGTGTCAGAGACATTCTCTTTCACTCTTGTTGCATGTTATTTTTCTCAAGCTGTGCCGTCTTCAGTTTTCACTTACACAGTGGATGGGTGTTCAACTAAGTTGTCTTGTCCTGGTTCCATATTACTTATAGGGGATTTCAATATTCTGGGTATTGATTGGCAAGCTACCATTCCACGGTACCAAGGTTATACCCAGACATCAAAGGCCTTATCTTTAGTAGCACTGTCAACATTTGTCAACTTATAACAGTTTAACTCACCCTTTAATTCTTAACATCGTTTGCTGGATCTTTGCTTTTCAAACCTATGTTGTGGGGTTCAGGAGATGTTCCCCTTTCAATCTTAGATCCATATCATCCAGCATTAAAACTTTATTTGCAGATTCCGAGGCCTATGATGGCAGTAGCTGGGCATCTTTCCATTGAGTGGTCAAAAGGAAACTACATTCAACTGTATACTTATCTCAATAGTATTAATTAGGACAATTTGCTGATTGACTCAGACCCTGAGGGATCAGTTACCCGTTTCTATATTACCATTTGGAGAGCAATAAATAAATTCATTTTCTCCAAGCTGACTATTAGAAAGTTCACTAAATACCCTTTCTGGTTCAGCTATGAGCTTATTCGGATGATTAAGTTGAAACGACATCTCTTTTCTCATAATAAATTTCACCCTTCTGCTCACATGCATAAACGATTTTTGGTGACTAGAATAAAAGTAAAGTCCCTGTTAGCTGGTGATCACTGCCAGTTTCTCACTAGCCTTCTATCCAAATGCAATTCTCTACAGGAGTTTTGGCCTCTTTATAGAACACTAATATCCAATAAGTCTGAAATTCCATCATTTTTAATTAATAATAAGCTAATCTCAGACCCTTTAGAGCTATGTAAGACATTTTGTGATCACTACACCATTGGAGTATTGGGGGCCCATCATCTAAATAGTGATAATGAGTACCCTTTTACTTACGAGAGGGTGGTGATATTTTTCATATAGGTAGAATCTCACCCCTGGAGGTCAGGCAAGCTATATCGGGAGGCTAAAACCATCCTTTGTGTTAGGCCCAGATAGGGTTCCCTCCATTCTACTTAAGGCTTATTTTGACCTTTTGGCCCCAGCATTGGCCAAGCTTTTCTTACTTTGTCTACATTCTAATTATGTCCCAGTAGCTTGGAAAACTGCTCATGTCAGTCTAATTTTTAAAAATGGGACAAGAAAGGACATTTTGAATTATCTCCAAATATCTGTAATCTCTTCCAATGCAAAAATCTTGAAATTTAACTTTAATGCAAAACTGGTATTTTGGTACTCACACTTTATAAGCCCAAACCAACATGGCTTTTTTAAACAGAGGTCCACAGAGTCATATTTGTTGGTGCATATAGACTCTATTACTAGGGCTTTCCAATGCAGGACTTAGCTGGTGTCATTTATCTCAACCTTGCCAAAGCCTTTGGTAGAGTTTCTATCCCCCTGCTCCTCCTAAAATTTGAGAGATATGGTCTTTCTCCATCTTCATTAAAATTCTGAAGAAATTATTTAACTTCAATGTTAAACTTTTTCAAAGTAGGTTTGACATTGGGGAGATGGCATTACATGCAATGTATTGGGGTACCCCAGGGTAGTGTACTGAGCCCAGGTTTATTCTCTATTTATATGAATGACTTATTTTCTCACATCAAACCAGATGTTTTATGTTTTGTCTTTGCTGATGACCACAAGCTCACTAAAAGGATAACCTGTTGTTTGGATTCAGCCAGGTTAAATAGTACATTGTGGTCAGTTGAAAAATTGTTAATGGCTAACAACCTACAACTCATTTACTCAAAGACGACTGTTATTTCATTTTCTTCACTTTTAAACCCTATTTAGTTTGACTAAACTTTTTTGATAGTTCTGCTGTTCCTAGGTGTGCCTTAGTAAAGCACCTGGGCATCGTTCCTGACTCCAAGTTAACCTTAAGCTATCATATCCACCGTTCTGATCTCAATGTGAAACGTTCATATAATTTTATACTGTTTTCTCTCAGGCGCTTACTAGGCTAATAGTCTCTGATAGTCTAGTAGCTGAACTCATCTCGTCAAGGTGGCAAAGATGCATGACAATGCTCTAAATGTTAACCCTTTATTCTCCTCATTGCATGTAGACTTTGCTCAGGCTCCCCAATCTCTTTCCTTGATGAAACAGATTACTCCTTCTCAAATTTTATGGCTGCACAGGTTATTTTCTAACCAAATTCATTGTCCATGGCTAATCAGTTGTTTGCTCTTTCATATAGCTAATTGCAGTTCCCAGCAAAGGTTAATGTTTTCCTATGCAGCTGAAATTAAAATCCCCGTTTGTCTTGCCCAGCATGATTTTAATCCAATAACTCTATGAGTTGATGATTTCTTGACCTCAGGAAGTGCTCTGTGACATAATTTTTTAGGAGCCTTATTCACAAAGTAATAATTTTTACGAAGGCTATTAAAAGAAATTGGAGCCTTAGTTTTATTTATTTATGAATATTTTAATTTTAAACATTAAACCTCTCTTCCCTTAATACCCTCATCTAAGTGATAAAAATTCCCCTCCCATCCACTATCTTAACAGTTTGCCTGTTATTAGTGGATTTAAATGGTAAATCAACCAACCAAACAAGCAACGATTGATTTCATTCTAAAAACTCAATTTTTATTTTTTCTATATCTCAATTTTTATTAAAGTGCCATTTTGCACATGATTGTAATATCTCATTCCCTTCATTCGCCCAAAAATTTACAGTTAAATGTTGTATAGGATAGAAAATATGATGCATAGTGTGTTTTCCCATTGATTTCAATTTAAAAACTCCATCTTTCTTTTTGCCATATCTCAATTTAAATTAAAGCGACAGCCATGCCGTTTTGCCCATGATTGGAATTCCACTTTCCCAACATTCTGGATAATGGTTATGATTCTGTTAAGTATAGGAAAGAAAATATCGAAAAAGAATGTTTTCCTATTGATTTCAATGTTAAAACTTCTTGTTTCTTTTTGCTATATCTAAATTTCTATTAAAGCTACAACCATGCCATTTTGCACATGATTGGAGAACCTCATTCCCTACATTTTTGCAAAGATTTACAGTTATATATTGTATAGGAGGGAAAATATCGATCAATTTTTTTTCTCATTAATTTCAATGTAAAAACTCAATTTTTATTTTTGCTACATTTCAATTTCTTTTAAAGCTAAAGCCATTCCGTTTCGAAAAAGAATGGAGAACCTCATTTCCTACATTCTCAAAAAAAATTACAGTTATATGTTGTATAGGAAAGAAAATATCGCACAAAGTGTGTGTTTTCATTGATTTCTAAGTAAAAACTACATTTTTCTTTTTGCAATATCTCAATTTCTATTAAAGCTACAGCCATCCTCTTTTGCACATCATTCGAGTACCTCATTCCCTACATTCTTAAAATACTTATGGTTCTATGTTGTATAGGAAAGACAACATTGCACAAAGTGTTTTCCTATTAATTTAAATGTAAAATCTCCATTTTTGTTTTTGCTATATCTCCATTTCTATTAACGCAAGAGCCTTGCTGTTTTTCACATGATTGGAGTACCACATTCCCTTCATATTGAATAAAAGTTATGTATCTATAATGTGTAGGTAAGATAATATCACACAAAGTGTGTTTTCCTATTGATTTCAAAGTAAAAAAAAATTTTTTTTTCCTAAACCTCAATTTCTATTAAAGCTTCAGTCATGCTGTTTTGTACATGTTTAGAGTACCTCATTCCCTACATTCTTGCAAAAATTTACAGTTCTATGTTGTATAGGATAGAAAATAACACACAAAGTGTGTTTTCTTATTGAGTTCAATGTAGAAACTCTATTTTTCTTTCTCCTACATCTCAATTTTTTATTAAAGCTACACCTATGCCGTTTTGCACATGATTGCAGTACCTCATTCCCTTCATTCTACAAAAAAATTACCGTTCTACGTTTCATAGGATAGAAAATATTCCACGAAGTGATTTTTCCCGTTGATTTTAATGTAAAAACTCCAGTTTTCCTTTTGCTGCATCTCACTTTCTATTAAAGCTACAGCCCTGCCGTTTTGCAAATGCTTTGGAGTATCACATTCTCAACATTCCGGATGAAAGTTATGATTCTATCATATATAGGAAAGAAATTATTGCACAAAGTATGTTTTCCCATTGATTTCAATGTAAAAACTCCATTTTTCTTTTTTTGCTTTATCTCACTTTCTATAAAAGCTACAGCCCGGCCCTTTTGCTAATGCTTTGGAGTATCACATTCTCAACATTCTGGATAAAAGTTATGATTCTATCATATGTAGGAAAGAAATTATTGCCCAAAGTATGTTTTTCCATTGATTTCAATGTTAAAACTCTATTTTTCTTTTTGCTATATCTCAATTTCCGAGAATCACTATTGGGCGCTTGTTGGAAGTTCATTGGTTGCCTCATGGCTGGTAATTTTTTTCTCTGTTTCTGAATACATAAATACCTTTACTGGGTGAAAACTGCCTTTTTCAAAGTAGTTTTAACACCAACGTTCCAGCAGAAGGTAGGGCTATGTGTGAGATTGTTGTTTAGTTGAAGGGGAACTTATTGCAAGGTTGGGCATTTAAGCCTAGCCTCATGTGAGTTGTTCTATCGCTCCTTTCATCTGCATTGGCAGCGTCACACAGACCCCCAAAGCATTTATTTTTTATTTATTTATTTATTTTTATTAATAACTTTAATTCAATCTTTTATTACTATCTTTAATCCTTAGTATTATTATGTGCATTTTTATTATTAGTACTATATGTATCATTTGCAGTCCTAGGATTGCATATATACAGTGTAGGGTGTGAGGGGTGTATAGTCATGTGAGTGTGGGACCTCTTCTCACAGGACAACAACAGAAAAGTCCTTGAGTGTCTTATGTAGGGTAGGATGGCACCAGCCCAAGTTAGCCATGTCTTTGTTGCAATGGATTCTAGGCATCTGGCTGGGGAGCCACCAGCCAGAGCTGTCTTAAAGGGTAAGGAAGTTAGGCTAAGGTTAGGCACATGGAATGTGGTTACCCTTAAAGGAAAAACAGGGAAATTAGTAAACACCCTGAAGAATAGAAGGTTACTATTGCCTTCCTCCATGATACAAATTGGAAGAGGAACTGATCATGGGCACTGGGGGAGGGATACAAATGATTTTACACAGGTATTGAGATGGTGCATAATGGGGTGGGTATTGTATTGAGTAGGGAATTGCAGAAGATGGTCACTTTAGTCCATATAATGAAGAGCAGCATTATTCTAGTTACTGTTGTATGGCAGGGTATTGGGATCCACCTTATCAGTGCTTATGCTCCTCAAGCAGGATGTGATGAGGCCACCAAAAAAGATTTCTGGTTATATTTTGATGTGGTGGTACAGTCAGTAGACAACAGAATAAGACAGGGTAAGGAAGCTGATTGTCTGATTATTGGAGGAGACTTTAATGGCCATGTTGGCCAGGAAAAACAAGGATATGCAGCTGTCCATAAGGGATGGGGATATGGCAAGCTCACAACTGAGGGTCAAAAAGTCCTTGATACAGCACAAGCACATGGCCTTGCATTGGCCAATACGTGGTTTAAGAAGAGGGAAAAGCACCTCATTAATTATCTATCACCAAAGGGAAGGTCTCAGATTGAATTCTTTATGGTCAAGATACAGCTTAGGCTGGAGATTTGTGATTGCTTGGCACTTCCCAAAGAGGATTTCCATAAGGAAAGTGGAATAAGTAACTGATGATGGAAGTACTTGTGAGGATTGCAGCTAGGAATCATCCATGGAAAAGGGAACCAGTCAATAGGTGGTAAAAGTTACCACCACATGCACATGAATTCCAACAGGAGATTATTAGCCAGGTGGTCTGTGATTGGGATGGGACAGGGTGGCCAGTAAGATTACACAATGTGGAAAGGCTATGTTTGTCACAGCTATAGTAGGAGGCTCAAACCAGGGTAGAGAGACATGGTGGTGGAATAAGGTGGTGGAAGCTACCGTTCATGAGAAGAAGGCAGCATTCCATAGGTGGCAGGAAATGGGGGATTAGGGTTCAAAGACAGAGTATATACATTCAAAGTAGCATGCTAGGAGGACCATTGCCCAGGCCAAACACAAAAATTATGAGGCTTTAAATGAAAGCTTCATGACTAAAGAAGGTGAGTGGGAAGTTTTTTAACTAGCTAAAACCCAAGATAGAAGAAGTAAGGATTTCACAAGGGCCATAACAATCAAGGATAGAGATGAAGGGGTCCTATTCCAGCCAGAAATGGTAAGGAAGATGTAGGAGGAACATTACAGCAATCTCTTAAACACAGTTACCATTGAAATGGTCATGAACAACATACCTGCCACAACAGTAGCTGTGGACTTAAGGAGTTAAGCCAAAATAATCAGGGACCTCCACAAATGAAAAGACACAAAGCTGTAGGTCCTTATAAGATTCCCATTGACGTTTGGCATAGCTTGGGAACCAAAGTCATTACATGGCTGGGTAAGCTTTTAGATAAAATAGCCAGTGGTGAACGAATGCCATCTGTATGGTGGGAAGAGTTTGATTGTCCCACTGTTCAAGGGCAAAGGTGACGCCCAGGACTGTGGGAACAATAGAGGCATTAAGCTAATCAGCCATTTTATGAAGCTGTGGGAGAGGGTCATAGAATGTCACCTCAGAAATCATACTAGTGTCAAAGGAAACCAGTTTGGGTTTATGCCTGGTATGTCAATGATAGAATCCATCTTTATTCTATGACCAATGGTGGAGAAGCATAGAGCAGTTACAAAGGACATGCATGCAATCTTTGTAGACCTCGCTAAGGCCTATGATAGTGTCCCTTGGCAGGTAGTATGGGATGTTCTAAGACAAAAGGGAGTGGATGAAGGGCATATCAGACAAATGCACGATATGCATGAATGTTTCACTACTAGGGTGAGGATGGCATGCAGGAATACTAGTTGCTTCATGGTGAACTTTAGGCTTCATCAAGGATCAGCCCTCATCCCATATCTCTTTCTTTTGGCAATGGATGACCTACTGACAGGAATAGGGGAATGGGCCCCACAGTGCTTGGTATTTGCTGATGATGTAGGAAGGTTAGTGTAGCCCTAAGTTGAGGTTCAACAGGGCTTGCAGGACATTACAACAGCAAAGGCAAAGGGGGCCTGATGGTGATAATAAAGAAATCAGAGTACTCAGCTTTAAATTGGTGTGGCCAGGACAAAGGGAGTGTAGTTCGTTGTGGAAATGAGGACCTACCAGTAGTGAAACAGTTTAGGTATCTAGGATGAGTGATTCAGAGTAATGGGGAAAACGACTCTTCCATTACCCACAGAATCAATGCTGGATGTCTTAAATGGAGACAGGCAAGTGAGGTACTGTGTGACCACAGAGTCCTAATAAAGGTGAAAGGTAAGGTTTACAAAACTGTATTTTTTTTTTGTATTTTAGGGCCCATCAACTACTATGGTCATTAGGGCCCAGAGAGACAATCATGTGTAAATCACCTTTCCACCATGATGGCAATAAATAATGGCAAAAGCCCACTAAAACTAATAAAAAATAAAGAAAGCAATAGCCAAATAACTATGAAATATAAATACAGGCAAAAGCGAAAACAGACATTAAAAATAACAATGGCAAAAGCCAAAAAAGGCAAAACAATAAAAGCGGCAAAAGCCAAACCATACATAACAATAAATGCAGCAAAAGCCAAAACATACAGAATAAAAGTGGCAAAAGCCAAAATATACACAACAATAAAAGCGGCAAAAGCCAAAACAGACATAACAATACACACGGCAGA
This sequence comes from Trigoniulus corallinus, assembly GCA_013389805.1. Classification (NCBI taxonomy): domain Eukaryota; kingdom Metazoa; phylum Arthropoda; class Diplopoda; order Spirobolida; family Trigoniulidae; genus Trigoniulus; species Trigoniulus corallinus. The sequence goes on along the minus strand of JAAFCE010009127.1, from coordinate 20,134,155 downwards.
AGCCAAAAGAGACAGAGAAATAAAAAGGCAAAAGCCAAGACAGACACATAAATAAAAGGCAAAAGCCAAAACAGACAATTATAAACGTAACAAAGCCGAAGCAGACAATACACATGGCAAAAGCCAAAAAAAAACCACATAAATAAAAGGCAAAAGGCAAAATAATACAAGAATAAATACAAAAGCTGTCTAAAAACCGAGTATAAATCAAATTCTTTGAAAGAGGCCATCCTCTTTCACAAATGCCAGCGAGCTCTCCACTGCCTGGGGGTTATCCCCAAGTTAAGTGGGGAGCTCTGGACTGACTCCTACTCACCATCTGAGCTCTCGGTATCTCTCACAGTGACTAAAGATGTGTGCCACTGTAAGAGGCTCCCAACAGAAGTCACACCATGGTTGGTCCTCACCCCATAAAATGTAGGAATGGGTGAGGAAGGTGTGACCGATCCGAAGCCTAGCAAGCACAACCTCCTCCCTCCGTGACTGGCGGCATGAGGACACCCAGTGTTCTGGAGTGTCCTTCACTGTGCTTAGTTTGTTGGTGGTCTCTGCAAACCACTGGGACCACCATTGATCATGGACGGCCCACCACACCATTGGGAGAGCATCGGAGGAGGGAACAGCACTGTTAGGTGTATCTGGCAAGTGGGCCACCTGACGGGCATGGGCATCCGCCCTCTCATTGCCCATGATGCCAACATGCCCCGGGACCCACATGAATAACACTGTCTTGCCCTGCTTACGAATCACAAACAGCAATCTGTGCACACCCTGGACGATGGCATGTCTGCCATATATGGTGTGCAACAGCTGAAGGCAGCATAAGGAGTCAGTCACAACAACAAAGTGTCTGTCATGCAATACTTGGATGAGTTCCAGTGCACTGTGCAGAGCTGTGAGCTCTGCAGTTAAGACACTGGCAACGCCTGGAAGGCGGCCCCCTATGAGATGACCAGTTGTAAAGACTGTCCAGCCCACCGAGGAGCCATCCTTCGACCCATCCGTGTAAATAAAAACATGGCCTCGATAGGTCCAAGAGAGGCGTCCAAACTCTTGTTGGTACACTGGCCTATCGGTACTGGTTTTGGGTAAGGCTGCAAGCAACAAATCTAAACTGGGCTGTGGCACTGTCCAGAGTGGCACAGAGGCCGGCAGTACAGGCTGCACCCTAGGCAGAGTCAAACCCAGGCTGGTAAGACCATCCATCCATTGCACACCGAATGGAGGGGGAACCCCTGGGCGGCGGTCGAATGGCCGTCTCATAGTGTTACTAAAGATGGCTGGGTGTGTATAGTGCTGTGGCTGACCTTTCAGCCGCAAAATATATGCAGCTGCCAGGTACTGCCGCTGCACAGTCAGTGGTGGTTCACCAGCCTCATCATAAAGGCTGAGTACTGGAATTGTGTGGAACGCCCCAATGGACACCCAGATGCCAGCATGATGAACACTGTCCAGCACTAGGAGAGCAGATGGAGCGGTCAGGCCATATACGCTGCAGTCGTAATCGAGACGGGATCGAACAAGTGACCGGTAAAGTCGTAGCATCACCATTCGATCTGCCCTAAAACCAGTTACCTGCAGGCACCGCAGAATATTCAGGGACCGAAGGGACTTAGCCTTCAGCTCCTTCAAGTGCGGGACCCATGTCAGACGGCTGTCAAAATGGAGACCAAGAAACCGAGCCGCCTCTACAACTGGGAGGAGGCGGCCATTCAAGGTAAGCTGAGGCTCAGGGTGGAGCCATCGCTTACGACAGAAGTGCATGACCATATTTTGGTCAGGGGAGAACTGATAGCCACGTGAAGTGTCAAACTTGTTGGCACTATTCAGTGCCAGTTGCAGCTGACGCTCGATGCTGTGCATCATGGCAGCCCGGTACCTGATAGAAAAGTCATCCACAAAGAGGGATGGCTTTACCGGGGGTGAATGAAGAATGGTAGGCCATTCACTGCAACAGCAAAGAGCGTCACACTCAATACGCTCCCCTGTGGGACACCATTCTTCTGCAGGAAGGCCGAGGAGAAGGTGTTACCCACACACACTCTGAAGGTCCGTTCAGACAAAAAGCTATGGAGGAAGAGGGGCAGATTACCCCTGAGCCCCCAGTGGTGCAAGGTCTCCAGTATACCATGGCGTCATGTGGTATCATATGCCTTCTCCACATCAAAGAAGACAGCCACTAAGTGATGTCTGTGGAGAAAGGCCTCACGTACTGCAGTCTCCAGTGAGATCAGATGATCCACCGAAGACCTGCCAGCACAGAAGCCACATTGGTCATCGGCAAGAAGGTGGTGCCATTCCAGATACAACACCAGGTGCCAATTTACCATTCGTTCCATGGTTTTGCAAAGACAGCTCGTCAATGAGATGGGTCTATAATTTGTTGAAAGGCTACTATCCTTCCCAGGTTTTTGCTGTGGGATTATAGTAGCCTTTTGCCAACCTGCAAGGATTTCATGCTGCTGCAAGATATAATTTAATACCTCAAGGAGGTATCTAACACCTTTCTCTGGTAGGTGTTGTAGCATTTGATAGTGGATGCTATCTGGTCCAGGGGCAGTATCCCTGGCTCTTGCTAGAGCTGCCTGGAGCTCCCAAGGGGTAAATGGATTGTTATACTCCTCGGCGACACAACCAGTGAAGTTCAGTGGATGGCGTCCTGCAGCCTGCTTTTGGTTTAGAAATGTTGCCGTGTAGTGCTGACAACTGGAGACGGCTGCAAACGTCCTTCCCAGTTCCTCAGCCACCTCACACGGCAGAAGGCAATGTCTTCGTTGTACAAGGAGACCTGAGCCACAATCTGCCTTGGATCTTCCTCAGCGTTTCCCAAACTTTCTTGGAGGGCATGTGATGGATGAGTGAGGAGACGTACTGACTCCATGAGGAGCGCTTGGCCTCCTTGATATCCCATCATGCATATGCCCGGGCTCGGAGAAAGTCGATAAGGTTGGCCTCGGTAAAACGAGATTGGAAGCAGCGAAGGGCAAACCCGAATCGCACTCTGACAATCCTCCATCCACCATGGCCCCCGTGCTCATGGTGGATTACACGAGCTCTGGGGGATGGATGCCAATGCCGCCCCGACCACCACTTCTGTGAAGTGACTCGCTAGGTCATTTACCCCATCAAAATCACAAGTGGGCAAAAGTAGATATGGCAGGCGAACTCCTCCCAGTCTGCCCGAAGCTAACACCACTGTGGTGGGTGCTGGGGTAATGCCCCATCTCCACTGCTAATCCTGATGGGGAAGTGATCACTTTCACAGGGGTCTGACAGGACATCCCACTGCAAACCTGGTGCCAACCCAGGAGAGCAGATGGAAAGGTCTATGCATGACAGGCCACCAGTGGCATTCATCATATGTGTGGGGGCACCTGTTTTGAGAACAATGAGGCCATTGTGTGACACCCATTGTTCCACAAGGAGCCCTCGGGTGTTGTGACTGTCCGAGCCCCCTTGGGGATTATGGGCATTAAAATCACCCATAATCAAGAAGGGTCTTGGAAGCTGGGCTCTGTGGGAGTCGAGGTCTGCCCATGGGATATCAATCCCAGGTGGCATGTAGAGGGAAAATACAGTGGTGGGCACAGCCAATTGCAATGAGACCTCCACTACTTGCAGATGCGTCTGCAGAGCCACTGGCACATGCATGCACCCAATCCGGATAAGCATAGCTACCCCTCCCACAGGGTGGCTTCCTTGCTGCCGGGTGTCTGCATATACAGTGTACCCCCGTAACGACATGGGGGTATCACTTCGACACAGAATCTCCTGGAGGGAGATGCAGATGGGGTTGTGCCTCAAGATCATCAGTTTTATCTCGTCCCTCTTGTGGTAAAACCCTTGACAGTTCCATTGTAGGAAATTTACCATCAAGTGGACTTAGGCGGCTTGTTTCTATTCCTCCCTTTTCTCCGTCCCACTGGAGAAAAGGGAGGGATGCCTTCAATTGGGTCGTCCTCCTCCATCTCGAAGGAGGAATCCCCATTGTGCCCCACTTTGGGCATTAAACCACCCCGTGCTCTCTGCCATTGGCCAGAGAGCTTGGGTGGATGAACCAAGGACA
>JAAFCE010009127.1:20057158-20129989 GCA_013389805.1 Trigoniulus corallinus | reverse complement strand
CTGGGCTGGGACAGGGAGGGAGGCTTTTAAGGGAGATGCCTCTCTTTGATGAGTGGCATCAGGGGCCTCCAAAGAAGCTGGCACCGCCATTATTGGGGGGCCCATGCATGGGCCAGAGGCGGCGGTGGAGCTGGAAGAAGCAATGGAAATGGGGTCAGGGTCCGTCTGGCAGCCAATGCTTGCACAGACCAGCACCCCATGAACCCCGCGGGCCCGAGAGGGCATTAAACGGATGAGAGGGGGGAGCTGAGGTAGGGTGTCCTTCTGGGTACAGACAGAGGACACAGCAGCTGCCTTTGCAGCACCTGCATAGGACACTACATGAGTGGAGGTCCCTGGCAAGACTAGCAGCCGCCATGCATCCGGAAAACTGATACCCTTCTGGACACGCAGCTCCTGGATCACGCGTTCCTGCAGCCAAGTAGGGCAATACCGAGAAGAGGCGGGGTGGTTGCCCTTACAGTTTAAGTAGACAGGTGCAGACTTACAAGGCTCGGCGGAGTGGTCACCCTGTCCACAAGTGCCATACATGGCCTTGGCAGAACATGAATTCTGCCCATGGCCATATCGCTGGCATTTGAAACATCGAAGGGGACTCGGAACGAAGGCACGCACAGGCAAGCGGAGGTAGCCAGCCGTGATGTACTCCAGCACCTTGGGCCTAAGAAAGGTCAGCACCAAGGGAGGGATTCTCCAACCCGTCTTACCGAGGTGCGGCGAACAGCCACCACACCCTGGTCCCTAAGCTCCTCCACTATCTGCTCCTCTGAATCCCTGCATAGGTCAGGGCACCGCACCACACCTCTACTGGTGTTTAAGGTGCGATGGGGTTCGACCACAATGGGGATATTACCGAGCTTTCGCATTTTTAATAATGCTTTGGTCTGGTGGGGGGCAGATGCCTCCACCAACAAGGTGCCATTACGCAGTTTCTTGACCGAAGTCATGTCGCCGGCAATGCCCTTGAACGCTTTGGCGATAAGGAAGGGCGACGCCTTCCCCAAGGCTGCACCATCTTCCCCAGAGATGGAAATCAGCCGGAGAGGATAGGAAGAAGGTATGGGTGGTTGTTGGACTGCACCCAAAATCTTAGATGCAAGAACATGCTTTGCATCGGCAGTGGAACCCTGCACCTTAAGGCTAAGAGGTCGTTGCCTCTTGTTATGGGCAGGTGCCGATGCCAATGATGCCACAGGTTCATTCCCTGATCCAGTTGGCTTACTGGGGGAACACGGCCTCTTTGTTGGAGCAGTACATGTCTCCATCAGCTCAGTGGCAGCTGGCCCACGCAATTGGGTGGGACCAAGCCCGCCATCTTCCGGCTCAATACAAGTCAATGAAACTAAAGAAGGGGGAAGGGTAGGGTTATTTGTAGAGGCCCCCAGCCTCTGGGTTATATTTGCCATAATTTTTATTAATTATGATTTTGCTGCCCGCAGGTCTCACCCACCACCGAGCCCAACGAGGGGATGCCCATTCGGGTCGTAGAGACTACTAGGACAGGATACCATTAGGGTGGCATAATCCCCGAGTACCAGACCATTGGCATCGGGGTTGACTGCTGGTCCACTTACAGTCACCCTAGGAGGCATAACCACTTATGCGCCCCCAGCCGATTTACCAAGACCGAGCTACTACCTTGGCCTCCCGTTTTCCCTGGAAGCTGTGGCCAAAGTGATGTTTTGGAGGCTGTGGGTCACAACCCTACTCCCCAATGTCTGTCAGCCACCTCACAAGTGTGGAGTGGCCAAGAGACATCGCAGGGCATGCGCCTCCTCTACCACCAGGATCTGCTTTTCCCTGGGTACGGGTCTCCACTCACAGCAAACATGCAGGTAAGCGTTTGTTTACGGTCACCTCATTGAGGAACCTACATTGACCAAGAACAAGTCAGACCGAACGCTGGAACAACCACGATGTTGGTATCATCCTGTCCAGAACACGTCATAGACAGAGACGACAGTGGTGTTGTCCAGACTGGGGCAAGAAAAAGTCACCCTTTTTAGTCGCCTCTTACTACATGCAGGTATGCAGTGTGCCTATTCTACCCTGGGTACAAACGGGTATACAAAACTGTAATTAAGCCCGCCATGCTATATGGACCTGAATGCTGGGTAGTTAGGAAGAACCTTGAGAGCAGAATGCAAGTGGCTAAGATGTGAATGCTGCGTTTCATGAGTGGGGAGTAACATGCTGACAGAGTCCATAACGTGTATGTTAGAGGCAGCTTGGTGGTGGGAGATATTGCAGAGAAGATAAGAGTATATAGGTTGAGATGGTAAGGGCATGTGATGTGAAGGGGAGGAGGAGCTCATGTGGTTTATAATATGGCAATAGATGGTGGGTGGCATCAGGAGAAGGGGAGACCCAAGTTGACGTGGGAGCAGCTAGTACGCAAGGAGATAGCAGCATGTGGGGTGGATGGAAGCCTGGTTGTTGATAGGTGGGTGTGGAGGATCAGAACCTGCAGACCCAACCCTGCCATAGGTGGAACAATGGTATGATGATGATGATTATGCTATATTTTAATTTGTATTAGGCTGCAGCGAAATCGTTTTGCAGATGATTGGAGTACATTATTCCCTTCATTCTTTCAAACATATACAGTTCAATGTTGTATAGGAAAGAAAAAAGTGCACAAAGTGTTTTCCCATTATTTCAGTAAAAAACTCGTTTTCGTTTTGCTATATCTCAATTTCTTTTAAAGCTACAGCCATACCGTTTTGCACATGATTGGAGTACCACATTCCCTACATTCTGCAAAAATTCACAGTTCTATGTTGTAAAGAAGAGAAAGTAATGCACAAAATGTGTTTTCCCATTGATTTCAATGTAAAAAAACTAGTTTTCTTTTTGCTATATCTCAATTTTAAATAAAGGTGCAACCAAGCCAGTTTTTTGCACATCATTGAAGTACCTCATTCCCTACATTCTCACAAAAATTTACAGTTCTGTGTTGTATAGGAGAGATTATATTTTGAAAAGTGTGTTTTCTCATTGATTTTTATGTAAAATCTCCATTACTCTTTTTGCTATATGTAACTTTCTATCAAAGCTACAGCCATGCTGTTTATCCTATGATTGGAATACCTCATTCCTTACATTCTCGCAAAAAATTACAATTCTATGTTGTATAGGAGAGAAAATATCGCACAAAGTGTGTTTTCCCATTTATTTTAATGCAAAAACTCAATTTTTCTCTTTGCTATATCTCAATTTTTTTTAAAGCTGCAGCCATGCCATTTCGATCGTGATTGGAGTACCACATTCCCTACATTATAGCCAATCTTTGCAGTTCTATCATGTATAGGCGACTAAATGTACAAAGACCGTTTTTTCATTGATTTCAATAGAGAAGCTTCATATTTCCTTTAGCTATAACTCAATTTCTATTAAAGCTGCAGCCATGCCGTTCTTAACATGATTGGAGTACCACATTCCCTGAATTCTAACCAAAATTTTCAGTTCTATCCCAGTACAGGAGACAAAATGCACAAAGTGCGTTTTCATATTGATTTTAATCAAAAAACTTCATTTCTTTTATGCTATATCTCAATTTCTATTAAATCTAAAGCCATGCCGTTTTGCAAATGATTGAAGTACCACATACCCTACATTCTGTCGTAAATCAGAAAGGAAAGAAAATATTCCACAAAGTGTGTTTTCCTATTGGTTTCAGTGAAAAAACTTCATATTGCTTTTTGCTATTTCTCAATTTCGATTAAAGCTACAGCAATACCGTTTTGCTTGTCATTGGAGTACCTCATTTCCTACAATCTAACAAGAATTTACAGTTCTATGTTCTATAGGAAAGAAAATATCGCACAAAGGTTTTTTCCCATTGATTTCAATGTGAAAACTTAATTTTTCCTCTTCCTGTATCTCAATTTCTATTAAAGCTACAGCCATGCCGCTTTGCATATGATTGGAGTACCTCATTCACTTCATTTTTGCAGAAATTTACAGGTCTGAGTTGTATAGGAGAGAAAATATCACACAACGTGCGTTTTTCTATTGGTTTTACATATTACTAGTTGGCCTCGATTTCATATTGATGTGTCTTTTTGGTTCTTTATAATAATTCAAATTTGGAATAGGATTTCTTAAATTGAAATAGTTTTTGGGACTGCGGCGTTGGTGTTAGCCATCTTGTGGGCACTATTAATGGCCAAGTTGGCAGTTTAGAAGTAGTTTTTTGAACGCATTTCAAGTTCTTGTCAGCGTGAGTTAAGCCTGCATGAGTTAAGATGCAACAGTTTTTTTGCTTCTAAATGGTAAGAGCGCCATTGTAGAATATGACTGCTGTAGGGGACCCCTGATTGTGGCCTTCACTCCTGCATGGTAGACAACCATTGTAATTTTGCAATATTGTCTCATTTTAGTAAGGTTGGAAATTTAGTTGAGGAATGACCCAACAAGCTTAATGCCTCACTTCTGGTAAGGATATCTATCCATGGAGAATTGCTTTAAAATGCTTGATTTGTCTGTGCAAATCACATATTGATTGCATTAATGTAACGCCATCAGATTCACCACTGCTGGAGCAAAATTTTAAATGTCGGAGTTGCCTACTATAGCATGGTTAAAATACTCCAATAAAGGATGGATGACAGTCAGATATTGTTACCTCTCCCTCAATGGAAGTGCCAACCTTGGCATCTGAGTTTCAGACCCTGCTGGTCTCTGTAGTGTCAAGGACAATTACAGATAGCCTTGCTCCTTTATTGGAACTCACACAGGTCCTAAAGGAGTACATGGCCTCTAATAATGCTATCGTGACAGAGATTCACCACTTACACTAAGAGCTAACAGCCTTTAATGCTGAGATGGCGGCCACAGTAACAGCAGGGAAACTGAGTATCTCATTGGCTTAGGTCGTATGTAGAGACAGGACTAACACCAGTAAAAATACAATGGCTTTTTACATTGTCAATAGTGGTAAGAACTCTGTAAATCCATCTGGAATCAAACAGCTTTTTGGAGTTTCAGTGCCCACTGCTTCCACAGGCTCTAAAGCCCCTGTTAGGCGCTGTAGAGTAGCCCAGCAACTACAGATATGTATTGGTACCTCCTCCTCCCTCCATGCAATACCTAAGTTGCCTTCTATATGATTTTTTATTACCTCACTGAATCCAGATGCTTCATGACAAAACATTTATGAACATCTTTCTTAACTTCGATCGGGCTGCCTGGGCTTAATTGCCCAATTAAATACAAAGCATGACACATATTCATCATTCTATTTGAATTATATTGGCAAGGACCCAGATTCATTAATGTCAATTTAGCTTAGGCCAGAAAAAGCGCTCATTAAGATGTTTGTTAGCTCATTACATGAGTCAATGATTAAATCTAAATTGGTAATGGGGCCGTCAAGAGAGTGTTAGTCTGGCACCACCGCTGCTAAGGTTTCAAGGGGGAGAGAGGATACCTCTCCAGTTTTGGAGTTAAAATCACTCGACATAACATGAGAGTATACTATCAATATGTTAGAAGTTTATATTCAAAAAGGGATGCTTTTCTTGCCAATATTTCGTTGACACATTATAATATTGTATTGTTGTCAGAAACTTGGATTTCTGGGAGATCACTTCAGATTCATTCATCTAACCTGAATATTTGGTCTTTCAGAAGAATAAGTCGCCCTCTTATTTTAGTGGAGGCCTACTCGTGGCCATAAATTGTAGGACTCTGGGCAATGACTGTAGTGTCTTCCCAAGTCTATGTATACAAGACCATGTTTTGGCAATATCGTTAAATCCTACCAACCAAGGCCACTTAACAATAGTAGCCAGGTATCTGTCTCCTGCCCTATCAACATCTGAATTCACATTAGTGATGGATGCACTGACAATTAAGTTGACTGCACTGTCCCATGTGATTGTTGTGGGGGATTTTAATGTCCCTCACATTGATTGGTCAAGAACCACACCAAATTTTTGTGGCACTACACAAACATCCAAGGCAAGGTCATTAATGGCACTTTCTACAGTTACTAACCTCCCTCAATAAAATTCTATTCGAAACTGTATGGGTCGACTATTCGACCTGTGTTTCTAAGATATTCGAGTTGTAATAAGTGAGGCAACACTTCCCCTCTCTGAACTGGACACATATCATCTAACATTCATATGTTCATTCAAATTGACACCCCAGAGGAAGGGATATTCCCAGGAAGAACATGTATATGTCGATTGGTATGCAGGAAATTTCATCAAATTATATCATAACTTGGCAAACTTCCAGTGTGAACAACTACTCCAAATTCGAGATCCAGAGCTTCTGTTCTGGATTATTATTCGATTCTAGTAGCAGCTTGTGTCAGAAGTACTCTTGCTGGTTCAGTGCTGAACTTATTAGACATACAAAACGAAAGAGACGTCTTCTTTCTCAAAATAAAAAGTGCCCCTCTCCTTTCCTTAAACAGTGATTCTCGAGGCAAGAGAAGAGGTGAAACGATTGCTCAGCCTGGCTCGCCAGGAGTACTTAGGAAAGCTGCTCTCGATGAAAATTTACCCCTAAATTTTTGGTCTGGTTGGAGGAGGCAGACTACATTTGGAGATGAGGGGATATCTCTTCACTGGCAAAATCAGTTGATATCTCATCCTGTTCAGGTTTGCAATGCTTTTATTGAACATTATGCTGAGAATCAAAGGAGGTTCATGCTGATAACTAATATAATGGACTATCCTTTTTAAATTCCATCAGCATGGAATAAATTGGAAATAAATGAAATACTAAGCAGTGAAGTCAAGATAGCAATTATTAGGTTAAAGCCATCACTTGCATCTTTACCTGACAGACTCCCTCCATTGCTTATTAAGGCAGATTGTAACATTTTATCCATTGTTCTGGCAGGACTATTCTCAAAATGTTTGCAAGGGCGTTGCAACTCTAATATCGGGCATATGACCCAGCTTTTGCCAATCTTTAAGAAGGGGTCCTGCTGTGATGTACAAAGTTACTGACCAAAGACAATGCTCTCTTCTATAGCAAAGATTAAGAAATGAATCATTGCATCGAAAATTGCACTTTTGTGTACCCCCTTTTGAACACTGATCACCATGGCTTTTGCAAAGGGAGGTCCACCGAGACTAATCTGCTAATGCATCTAGACTGGATAAATAAGGCGTTTTAGTAGAGGGGACAGGTGGATATAATATATATAGATCTTTCCAATGCATTTGATCGAAATCCAATACCTCTTCTAGTATGGAAATTGTCAGAATATGAGGTTACAGATAAATTGTTGGGTATACTAGAGAACTCTTTGAGTGCAATGGAGAACATGATTAGGGTAGGCCACACCATTAGTTGGAAAACATATATTCAAGAGTTGGGGTTGCCACAGGGTAGGGCACAATCAAATCCCAATTAACATCTTTATGAACGACTTTAATTATTCCATCCCAAGTGGTGGTATGAATTTAGGTTTTGCCAATGACTTGAAGTGACAATGGTGACAGATGATTTGTCCGCAAAATTGCTGAATTTCTCCCTTATCTTGGTTGAGCACTGGCTTACCTACAACAATTTGATTTTCAATAAAAATAATCCCAAGGATTGATGTGGTACATGATCTAGCTATTAGGCTGGATTCAAAGTTGAAGTTCTAAAACAGGTACACCATTTATATTTCAATGACAGGAAAGACTATCATGTCATCTCTCAACGGAGAGGAAATCAAAGCACCCCAGCCTTGCTGACTATGATATTTCATGCTTGAATTCGACCTGTTATCTTGTACTGTATCATCTGTTGGTCTCTGTGCAGCCTATCCCATTTGGAGAACCTAATGAAAATTCATGATAGAGCTTTAGGGTTGAGGGGCTCTACCACAATTAATGTTAAGAGAGGCCACTGTGGGGCCAAAAAATTACCATTTATGAAATTCATAACATATTCACGTATACTTTGGTTGCATGGCTTATTTGCCAAAAAAATAGACTCCTCTCCCGTACTCAGTGCAATAGATATCTCAGTTCCAAGTCACTGCTCTAAACAGAAACATTTTTTTAATATACAGGTGATAGGGAAAATCCTCTCTATATGGCACAAAGAGATTTAACTAACTTAGACCTCACCATTGATGATCTTTTATCCCCAATAAGGACCTTAAAAAAAGTTTCTTTCTAGCCTCCATAGTTAACTTCAGAGTGCAGACATCTAGTACGTTAGCTCAGTGATATTATGAATACTGTGATGCTAGGTCTATTACATCTAATTCAATTACTTGTATTTTAGTTTGTTGTAACTTTTTAACTCACTTATTGGTCATATAATCGGACTACTGTTTATTAACATTTTATGAAGTTTGTTATAAAATTTTAATATTGCTGGATCACTTTTATCCAGTATATCAGTTTTTATGTTGAAGGTCATAGGTTGATTTTCCTTTTATGTTTTAATTTTGCAATCATATTTGTCTTCTAAGTCTTGTATTTTTCTTATATCATTAGTTGTTAGTATTGTATTTAGGGTTTTGTATTGCCCATCCCATCTTCCACTTAAGGGCTTGCCTTTTTAGCAGATCTAAAGAATATGAAACATTAACATTAACTTATCAATTAAAAAACTCAATTTTTCTTTTTGTTATATCTCAATTTCTATTATAGCAAAAGCCATGCCATTTTGCATATGATTGGAGTGCCACATTCCAAACGTTCTGGATAAAAGTTATGATTTCTTATGTATAGGAACGAAAATATCACACAAAGTGTGGTTTTATATTGATTTCATTGTAAAAACTCCATTTCTCTTTTTGCTATTACCCAATTTCTATTTAAGCCACAGCCATGTCTATTCACACATGATTGAAGTACCACATCACTTACATTCTTAATAAAAGTTATGATTTAACTATGTTTAGGAAAGAAAATATCACACAAGTGTGATATCTCAATTATGATTTATCTATATCTCAGTTTTGATTTAAGCTACAGCCATGGCGTCTTGCATATGATTGGAGTACCTAATTCACTACATTCTAACAAAAATTTACATTTCTATGTTGTACAGGAGAGAAAATATCACACAATGTTCATATTCCAATTGATTTGAATGTAACATCTCCATTTTTCTTTTTCTATATCTCAATTTCTATTAAAGCAACAACCATGCCGTTTTGCACATGACAGGAGTACCACATTCCCTACATTCTTGCAGAAATTTACAGTTCTATTTCGTATAGGTGAGAAAATATCGCTTAAAGTTTGTTTTCCATTGATTTCAATGTAAACCCTCTACATTTCTTTTTGTTATACCTCAACTTCATTTAAAGCTACAGCGATGCCTTTTTTCACATGATTGGAGTACCTCATTCCCCACATTCTGGCAAAAATTTACAGTTCTATTTGTATGGCAGAGAAAATATTACACAAAGTTTTTTGCATTGATTTCAATTGAAAAACGCACTATGTACATTTTATCTCCTATATATGATAGAACAGCAAAATTTGGCCAGAATGTAGTGAACAGGGTACTTCAATCATTTTCGAAATGGCGTCGCTGTAGCTTTAATAGAAAATGAGATGTAGCAATAACAAATATAACGTTTATGCATTTAAATTTTGTATCTTAATCTATGACCAAATCTCTAATCAATTGTACATATGGAACACGTACCCTGTTCAAAATTAAATATGGGTTTATTTTAGGGTAACATGTCCAGTATAAGTTTATAATTGCTGATTTCTTATAGTTTAATGACAAGTTATTTGACAACAGCCGTTGCTAAACTACTTCAAGGAAATCATTTAGGACTCATATATACACGGAAATTATATATACACTCCTATAGAACATAGAACTGTAAATTTTTGTGTGACTGTAGGAAATGAGGCACTCAAATAATGTGCAACACGAAATGGGTGTAGCTTTAATAGAAATTGAGATATTGCAAAATGAAAATGGAGGTTTTAAATTGAAATTAATACGAAAACACACTTTGTGCGATATTTACTATTCTATGCATAATAGAACCACAAATTTTAAAAGGAATGTAAGGAATGTAGCGCTCTTATCATGTGCTAAACGGAATTGCTGTAAATTTAATAGAAATTGAGATATAGCAAAAAGTAAAATAGAGTGTTTACATTGAAATCAATGAAAAACCACACTTTGTGCGATTTTTTCTTTTCTATACATAATAGAATAATAACAATCAGCCAGAATGTTGGGTATGTGGTACTCCTACCATGTGCCAAACGGCATGGTGGTAGCTCTGAAAGATATTAAGATGCTGAAAAAAGAAAAAATAAAGTTTTTACTTAGAAATAAATAGGAAATCGCTTTCTGCAATATTTTGTCTCCCATACAACATAGAAATTTAAATTTTTGCAAGAATGTAGGGGAAAAGGTGCTTCAATCATAAGCAAAACGGCATAGCTGCAGCTTTAGAAGAAATTGAGCTATAGCAATCATAAAATATGCAGTTTTTACATTGAAATCCATAACAAAAGACACTTTGTGTGATATTTTCTCTCCTATACAACATAAAACTGTAATTTTTCACAAGAATGTAGGAAGTGAGGTACTCCAAACTTGTTCAAACCGTCTTGACTATAACTTTAATAGAAATTGAGATATGCCAAAAAGAAAAATGGTTTTTACATTGACACTTATAGGAAAAAAAGTTTTGCGAAATTTTTTTTCCTATACATATGTTAGAAATGTGGTACTTTAATCATGTAAAAAACGGCATGGCTGTAGCTTTAAAAGAACTTGACATATAGCAAAAAGAAAAATGGAGCTTTTACATTGAAATCAATAGGAAAACACTTTTTGCAATATTTTCTCTCCTGTATAAAGTAGAGCTCATAAAGTTTTGAAAGAATGTACGGAATGAGGTACTACAATTATTGTGCAAAAGGGCATGGCTGTAGTTTTAATAGAAATTCAGAGATAGCAAAAAGTAGAATGGAGTTTAAAAATTTAAATAATTGGAAAACACACTTTGTGTGATATTTTCTTCCCTATACAACATAGAACTGTAGCTTTTTCCAAAAATGTAGGGAATTAGGTGTTCCAATCATGTTATAAACGGCATGGCTTTAGCTTTAATAGAAATTGAGATATAGCAAAAAGAAATATGAAGTCTTTCCATTGAAAACAATGAAAAAACACAATTTGTACGATATTTTCTTTCCTATACATAATAAAACCACAAATTTTGGATAGAATGTAGGGAAAGAGGTACTCCAATCATGTGCAAACCGGCATGGCTTCAAACGAAATTGAAATAGAAATTGAAATAGAAATTGTTTCTCTCCTATGTAACCTAGAGCTGTAAATTTTTGCAGCAATGTAGGAAATGACGTACTTCAAATATTTTGCAAAAGGGAATTGAGATATAGCAAATAGAAAAATTAGGTTTTTACATTGAAATCAATGGGAAATCACATTTCGTGCAATATTTTTTCTCCTATACAACATAGAACTGTAAATTTTTGTGAGAATGTAGGGAATGAAGTACTCCAATCATGTTCAAAATGGCACTGCTGTACGTATAATAGAAATTGAGATATAGCAAAAGGAAAAATGGAGTTTTTACATGAAAAATCAATGGAAAAACACACTTTCTGCAATATTTTCTTTCCTATACCACATAGAACATTAAATTCTTTCGAGAATGTATGGAATTAGGTACTCCAATCATGTGCAAAACGCCATGGCTGTAATTTTAAAAGAAATTGAGATATAGCCAAAAGAAAAATGGTTTTCAAATTGAAATCAATGGGGAAACACTTTGTGTAAAGTTTTCTCTCCTATACAAAATAGAAGTATAAATTTATTAGAGAATGTACCGAATGTGGTACTACAATCATGTGCAAACCGGCATTGCTATAGCTTTATTAGAAATTGAGATATAGAAAAAAAGGAATTTTTTCCATTAATAGCAATGCGAAAATGCACGTTGTGCATCCTTCTCCTATACATGATAAAACTACATATTTTTGCCAAAATGTAGGGAATGTGGTACCCCAATCATGTGCAAAACGGCATGGCTGAAGCTTTAGTAGGAATTGAGATATATCAAGTTTTTACAATGAAATCAATGGAAAAACACACCTTTATTGATATTTTCTCTCTAATACGTTAGAGAATCATAACTTTTATCCAGAATGTTGGGAATATGGCACTTAAATCTTTAATAATTTGGCGTGGCTGTAGCTTTAATAGAAATTGAGATATAGCAAGAAGAAAAATGGAGTTTTTAGATTTAAATGAAAGGGAAAACGCACTTTGTGAGATAATATCTCTCCTATGGAACATTGAACTCTAAATTTTTGCAAGAATGTGGGAAATGAGATACTCTAATCATGTGCCAAACGGCATGGCTGAAATTTTAATAAAAATCGAGATTTAAAAATCGTTTTTATATTGAAATCAATGAGAAAACACACTTTGTGCGATATTTTCTCTCCTCTACAACACAGAACTGTAAATTTTTGCAAGAATACAGGGAATAAGATATTCCAGTAATGTGTAACACGTCATGGCTGTAGCTTTAATAGAAATTGAGATATACCTAAAGAAAAATGGTTTCTTTATTGAAATCAATGGGGAAATCACACATTGTGTGACCCATTCTCTTTTATTCATCATAGAACTGTAAAATTTTAGAGGAATGTATGGAATGAGGTGCTCCTATCATTTGCAAAATAGCATGGCTGTAGCATAAATAGAAATTGAGATATAGTAAAAAGAAAACTGGAGTTTTTAAGTTTAAATCAATAGGAAAATACCCTTTCAGCGATATTTTCTCTCCTATACAACATATTACTGTAAATTTTTCCAAAAATGTATGGAATGAAATACTAATTTCATGTGCAAGACGGCAAGGCAATAGCTTTAACGGAATTTGAGATTCAAAAAAAGAAAAATGAAGTTTTATCATTAAAATAAATAGCAAAATACACCTTGTGCTACATTTTTATTCCTATACATAATAGACTCATCACATTTATCCAGAATGTTGGGAATGTGGTATCCTGATCTTTTGCAAAACGGCATGGCTGTCTGTTTAATAGAAATTGGGATATAGAAAAATAGATTTTTTTACATTGTAATCAATAAGAAAACACACTTTTTGCAATTGTTTTCTGCTATACAACAGAAATCTATAAATTTTTACGAAAATGCAGGGAATGAGGTACTTTAATCAGGTGCAAAACGTCTTGCATCTAGCTTTAATAGAAATTGAGATATCACAAAAAGAAATATGAAGTTTTTCTATTTAAATCAATGAGAAAATGCACTATTGCGATTTTGTATCCTATTCATGATAGAACTGCTAATTGTGGCCAATATTTTGGGAATGTTGTACTCAAATTATGTGCAAAACGGCATGGCTGTAGCATTAATAGAATTTGAGATATAGAAAAAAGAAAAATGGAGTTTTTACATTGAAATCAATGGAAAAATCACATTGTGCGATATTTTCTCTCCTAAACAACTAAGCACTGCAATTTTTTGCAATAGTGTAGAGAATGAGGTACTCCAATCATTTGCAAAACGACATGGCTGTAACTTTATTAAGAATTGAGGTATAACAAGAAGAAAAAAGGAGGTTTCACATTGAAATCAATGGGAAAACACGCTTTGTGCGATATTTTCTATCCCATACAACATAGAACTGTCAATTGTTGTGAGAATGGTGGAAATGAGGTACTCCATTCATGTGAAAACAGCGTGACCATAGATTTCATAGAAATTAGAAATATTGCAAAAAGAAAAATGAAGTTTTTACATAGAAATCAATTGGAAAACACACTATTAGCGACGTTTTCTCTCCTATACAACATCAAACTGTAGATTTCTGGGAGAATGTAGGAAATTAGGTACTCCAATCATATGCAAAACAGCATAGCTGTAGCTTTAATCACAATTGAGATATAGAAAAAATAAAAATGTAGTTTTTTATTTTAAAATCAATATAAAATCACACTTTGTGTGATATTTTCTTTCCTAAACATAGTTGAATCATAACTTTTATCGAGAATGTTGGGAAAGTTGTACTCCAATCATGTGAAAAAACGGCATGCCTGTAGCTTTAATAGAAATTGAGTAATAACAAAATGAAAAATGTAGTTTTTACATTGAAATCTATATAAAAACACACTTTGCATGATATTTTCGTTCCTTAACATTAGTAATCATAACTTTTATCCAGAATTTTGGGAATGTGGTACTCCAATCATGTGCAAAACAGCATGGCTGTAGCATTAATAGAATTTGAGATATAGAAAAAAGAAAAATGGAGTTTTTACATTGAAATCAATGGAAAAAACACATTGTGCGATATTTTCTCTCCTATGCAACTAAGCACTGCAATTTTTTTGCAATAATGTAGAGAATGAGGTACTCCAATCATTTGCAAAACGGCATGGCTGTAACTTTATTAAGAATTGAGGTGTAACAAGAAGAAAAATGGAGATTTCACATTGAAATCAATGGGAAAACACACTTTGTGCGATATTTTCTCTCACATACAGCATAGAACTGTCAATTGTTGTGAGAATGGTGGAAATGAGGTACTCCATTCATGTGCAAAACAGCGTGACCATAGATTTCATAGAAATTAGAAATATTGCAAAAAGAAAAATGAAGTTTTTACATAGAAATCAATTGGAAAACAAACTTTTTGCGACTTTTTGTACTCCAATCATGCGAAAAAACGGCATGCCTGTAGCTTTAATAGAAATTGAGTTATAACAAAAAGAAAAATGTAGTTTTTACATTGAAATCTATAAAAAACACACTTTGCGTGATACTTTCGTTCCTTAACATTAGTAATCATAACTTTTATCCAGAATTTTGGGAATGTGGTACTCCAATCATGTGCAAAATGGCATGGCTGTAGCTTTAATAGAAATTGAGATATAGCAAAATGAAAAATGGAGTTTTTACATTTAAATGTTAATGTTAACGTTTCATATGGTTTACATGCTTTACAAACAGGCAAGCCATTAAGTGTTGGGATGGGCAATAAAAAACCCTAAATTCAAGACTAACAACAGACAATACAAGACATATACAAGTCTTACAAGACAAATATGTATTCAAAATAAAAATATAAAAGGAAAATTTTAATGCAACCCATAACCTTCAACATACTGGATAAAAGTGATCCAGCAATATAAAAATATTATAACAAACTTTGTAAAATATTAATAAATAGTAGTCTGATAATATGACCAATAAGTGAGTTAAAAAGTTTCAACAAACTAAAATACAAGAAATTGAATTAGATCAAATAGCTCTAGCATAGCAGTATTCATAATATCATTGAGCTAATGAACAAGATGTCTGCACTCTGAAGTTCACTATGGAGGCAAGAAAGTAACTTTTTTTTGAAGGTCTTATTTGATGCCAACAGATGATCAATGGTGAGGTCTAAGTTGAGGTCTAAGTCTTTGTGCCATATAGAGAGGATTTTTCCTATCGCCTGAATATATTAAAAAAATGGTTTCTGTCTAGAGCAGTGACTTGTCACTGAGATATCTATTGCACTGAGTAGGGGAGAGCAATCTATCTTATTTAGGAATAAGCGATGCAACAAAAGTATATGTGAATATGTTATGAATTTCATAAATGATAATTTTTTGGCCCCACAGTGGCATCCCTTAACATTATTGGTGGTAGAGCACCTAAATCCTGAAGCTCTATCATGAATTTTCATTAGCTTCTCCAAACGGAATAGGCTGCACAAAGACCAACAGATGATACAGTACTAAATAACATGTTGAATTAAAGCATTAAAAAGCATAGTCAGTAAGGCTATGGTGCTCTGAATTCCTCTCCCATAGGAGATGGCATGATTGCCTCTCCTGACATTGAAATATAAATGGTGTACCTGTTGTGAGAACGTCAATTTTGAATCCAGCCTAATACCTAGATCAAATACCACATCATTCCTTAGAATTAGTGTGCCATTACTGAAGGTATATGGATAAACCACAGAAGTCCACAACCAATTGAACGTTATAATTAAAGTTTTATTATGATTTAAAATCAAATTGTTTCAGATAAGCCAGTGCTCAACCAAGGTATGGAAGTCATTCAGCAATTTTGCTGACCCAACATTAGTCACTATCTGACTGAGCTTCAAGTCATTGGCAAAAGCTGAATTCATACCACTTCTTTGATGGAAGAACAAAGGTTGTTCAAAAAGATGGTAAATGGGATTGGACTTAGTGCAATACCCTGTGGCATCCTCACCTCTTGAATATATGTTTTCTGACTAATGGTAATGACTACCCTAATCATGTTCTCCCTTGCACTCAAATAGTGCCATAATATACCCAACAAATTACATGTAAACCCATATTAAGACAATTTCCATACTAGGAGAGGTATCGGAATTCTATCAAATGCATTTTAAAGATCTAAATAGATCATATCCACCTGTCCCCGCTACTTAAACGCCTTACTTATCCAGTCTAGATGAATTATTAGATTAGTTTTGGTGGACCTCCCTTTGCAAAAGCCATGCTGATCAGTGTTTGAAATGGGGTACACCAAAGTGCCAATTTAAATGCAATGATTCACTACAGAAGCTTTTTTATAGGAGAGAGCATTGATATTGGTTGGTAACTTTGTACATCACAGTATGACCCATTCTTTAAGATTGACAAATCCTGAGCCATATGCCAAATAATAGGGATGCAACGCCCTTGTAAACATTTTGAAAATTTTCCTGCCAGAACCGGAGATAAAATGTCACAATATGCCTTTATAAGCAATGGAGGGATTTCATCAGCTCCATATGTAAGGGATGGCTTTAACCTATTAATTTCAATCTTGACTTCACTGCATAGTATTTTATTTATATCCAATTTATCCAATGCTGGTTGAATTGAAAAAGGATAGTCCATTATATTAGTTATCATCATGAACCCCCTTTGCATCTCGGCATAATTTTCAATAAACGCGTTGCAAACCTGAACAGTTTGAGATTTATTCTGATTTTGCTAGTAAAGAGATATTCCCTCATCTCTACATTTAGTCAGCCTCCTCCAACCAGGAAAAAAATTTTAGGGCAAGTTTTTCATAAAGAGCAGCTTTGATAAGTAGTCCTGGAGAGCCAGGCTGAGCAATCATTTCACCTCTTCTCTTTGCCCTCAAGAATTGCTGTTTAAGGAAAGGAGAGGGGTACTTTTTATTATCTGAAAAAAGACTTCTCTTGCGTTTTATCTGTCTAATAAGTTCAGCACTGAACCAGCAAGAGTAACGACAGTGAAGTTCCCTTCTACATTTTATAGAAACACAAGCTTCTACTTCTGATCATAGAATTGAATAAAAGTCCGGGACAGAAGCTCTGGATCTTGAATTTGGAGTAGTTGTTCACACTGGAAGTTTGCCAAGTTATGATATAATTTGATGAAATTTACAGCATACTAATTGAAATATACATGTTCTTCCTTGGAATATCCCTCCCTCTGGGATGTCCATTCAAATGAACATATTAGTGCTGAATGATATGGGTCCAGATTAGAGAGGGGAAGTGTTGCCTCACTTATTACACCACAAATATCTGAGAACATGGGTCCAATATTCGACCCCTTCCGGTTTCATATAGAATTTAATTGAGGGAGGTTAGTAAATAGAGAAAGTACCATCAATGACCTTGCCTTGGATGTTTGTATAGTGCCACAATAATTTGGTGTCGCCCCTGTCCAATCAATGTGATTGACATTAAAAACCCCAACTATAATCACTTTCAACAGTGTAGTCAACTTAATTGTCAGTGCATCCGTCACTGATGTAAATTTAGATGTTTTTAGGGCAGGAGACAGGTAACAGGCTACTAATGTTAAGTGGCCTTGGTTGGTAGGATTTAATGATATTGCTAACACATGGTCTAGTATACATAGACTTAAGAACACACTACAGTCATTGCCCATAGTCCTAAAATTTAAGGCCACCAGTAGGCACACACCGAAATAAGAGGGTGACTTATCCTGCCAGAAAACCAAATATTCAGGTTGGAAGAAGTAATCTGAAGTTATCTCCCCAGAAAGTGAAGTTTCTAGCAACCCTACAATATCATATATTGTCAATGAAATATTGGCAAGAAAAGTTTCCCTTTTTGAACATAAACTGCTAACATTTTGATAGTATACTCTTATGTTATGTGGAGTCATTTTAAGTCCAAAACTGGAGGGGTTTCTTCTCTTCCCTTGGAAATCTAAGCAGCGGCGGTGCCAGACACACACTCTCTTGATGACCCAATTACTAATTTAAAATAAATCATTGACTCGTGTAATGGGACAACAAACATTTTCATGAGAACGTCTTCTGGCGAAATCTCAATTGACATTAATAAATCTGGGTCCTTGCCAATATAATTCACAAATAATGACGAATATGAGTCATGCTTTTATTTAATTGGGCAATTAAGCCCTGGCAACCCTAAGTTTGTAAAGATGTTCATAAATGTGTTGATATAAAGAATCTGGATTCAGTCAGGAAATAAAAAATCGTATAGAACACAACTTAGGTAATTCATAGAGGGAGGAGGAGGTAGCAGTACACTTCAGTGGTGGCTCGGCTACTCTACAGTGCCTAACACGGACCCTAGAGTCTGTGGAAGCAGAGGGCCCTGAAACTAAAATTGCCCATTAGACTCCAGATGGATTTACAAAGTTCCTACCACTATTGTCGTTGTTCAAAACCATTGCATTTTTACTAGTGTTAGACCTGTCTCTAGAAACGACCTCAGCAATTGAGATACTCAGTTTCCCTGAAGCTACTGCAGCTGCCATCTTTGCACAAAAGGCTGAAAGCTCTGAGCATAAGTGGTGAAGCTCTGTCAAGATAGCATTATTAGAGGTCATGTACTCCTTAAGGACCCTTGCAAGTGCAAGTAAAGGGGCAATGCTCTCTGTAATTGTCCATGACACTACAGAGAGAAGCAGGGTCTCAAACTAAGGCGCCAAGATTGGCACTTCCATTGATGGAAAAGTAAATATATCTGCCTGTCATCCAGCCGTCATTGGTGTATTTTCACCATGCTCTAATAGGTAACTCTGACATTTTAGATTTTAGATCTGACAATTTAGATCCAGGAGTGGTGGATCTGATGCCTTTACATTAATGCAATCAATATGTGATTTGCACAGATAAATCAAGCATTTTAAAGCCATGCTCATTTGATAGATATCCTTATCACAAGTAAGGCATCACCCATGTGGGGCCAATGCTCTACTACATTTCCTCCCTCACTAATATATGACATGGCTTGTCTAACATGAAGCAGTCAAGCCAAAAATCAGGGGTCGTCAACAACAGTCATATTCCACAAAGGCGCTCTTACGACTGAAAAGCATACAAACAAATGCAGCTGGCGACCAGCAAAAGGCTTAACTAATGCTGACCAGAACTTGAAATTTTTTGGAAAAAAATCTACTCCTAAACTGCCAACGTGGGCATTAATATTGCCCACAAGATGGTTAACGCCAACGTCACAGTCCCAAAAAATATTTCAATTTTAAAAAACCAAATCCAAACTCCATTTATTATAATGAACCAAAAAGTCACATCAATATAAAATCGACGCCACCTAGCAATATGGGAAATCAATGGGAAAACACACTCTGTGTGATATTTTCTCTCCTATACAACACAGACATGTAAATTTCTGAAAGAATGAAGGGAATGGGGTACTCAAATGATATGCAAAGCGGTATGGTTGTAGCTTTAATGGAAATTGAGATATAGCAAAAAGAAACATAGAGTTTTTACATTCAAATCAATGGAAAAACACACCTTGGGTTATATTTTCTGTCCTGTAGGACATAGAACTGTAAATTCTGTGAGAATGTAGGGAATTAGGTACTCCAATCACAACCAAAACTCCATGGCTGTAGCATTAGTAGAACTTGAGATATAGCAGAAAGAAATATGAAGTTTTTCCACTGAAACCAATGGGAAATTACACTTTGTGCATTTTGTCTCCTATACAGGATAGAACTGAAAATTTTGGCTAGAATTAAGGGAATATGGTACTCCAATCATTTGCAGAACGGCATGGCTGCAGCTCTAATAGAAATTGAGATATAGCAAAAAGAATAATTAAGTTTCTCTATTGAAATCTCTGGAAAAACACACTTTGTGCATTTAGTCTCCTATAAATGATAGAACTGCCAAATTTGGCCTGAATGTAGCGAATGTGGTACTGAAATCATGTGCAAAACAGAATGGTTGCAGCTTTAAATAAAATTGAGATACAGCAAAATGAAAAATGGAGTTTTTACATTGAAATAAATGGAAAAACACTTTGTGCGATATTTTCTCTTCTTTACAACATATACCTTTAAATTTCTGTGATAATGCCGGGAATGAGGTGCTCCAATCATGTCTAAATCGGCATGGCTGTATCTTTGATAGAGATTGAGATAAAGCAAAAAGAAAAAATGGAGTTTTTACATTAAAATCAATTGGAAATCGCACTTCGTGTGATATATTTTCTTTCGTATACATAATAGAATCATAATTTTTATCCAGAATGTTGATAATGTCATACTCCAATCCAGTAAGAAACGGCATGGCTGTGACTCCAATAGAAAATGAGATGTAGCAGAAATAAAAATTGAGTCCTAACATTGAAATCATTCGGAAAATACACTTTGCATGATATTTTCTGTCCTATGCAACATAGGACTGTACATTTTTGAGATAGTGTAGGGAATGATTATGAGCAAAATGGCATGGCTGTAGCTTTTGTAGAAATTGATATATAGCCAAAAGAAAAGTGTTTTAACATTGAAATCAATAAGAAAACATACTTTGTGTGGAATTTTCTGTCCTGTTCAACATAGAATTGTAAATTGTTGCAAAATGGCACAGCTAAAGCTTTGATAGAACTTGAGATATAGCAGAAAAATGGAAGTTTTACATTGAAATCATTGGGAAAACACACTAGGTGCGAAATTTTCTCTCATCTACAACATAGAACTTTAAATTTCTGGGAGAATGTAGTGAATGAGGTACTCTAATCATTTGTAAAACGGCAAGGCTGCATCATGAATGGAAATTGAGATATAGCAAAAAGAAAACTCAAGTATTTGCCATGAAATCAATGGAAATACACACTTTGTGAAATATTTTCTCTCATGTACAATATAGAAATGTAAATTGGTGTAAAAATGTAGGGAATGAGGTACATCAACCATGTGCAAAATGGCATGGCTGGAGCTTTAATAGAAATTTAAATATAGCAAAAAGAAATATTAAGATTTTGCAATTAAATTAATGGATAATCGACTCTTTGTGCGATATTTTCTTTCTAATACATAATAGAACAACAAATTTTGGACAGAATGTAGGAAATCTGGCACTTTAATCATGTACAAAGCGGCATGGCTGTAGCTTTAAAAAAATTGAGATATAGCAAAAAGAAAAATGGACTTTTTGCATTGAAAACAATGGAAAACACACTGCATTATATTTTCTCTAACATACATAATAGAATTATATTTTTAATCCTAAATGTTGGGATGTGGTACTCCAATGATGTGCAATATGGCATAGCTGTGGCTCTATTAGAAATTTAGATATATCAAAAAGAAAAGTTGTGTTTTTACATTAAAATTAATGGGAAAACACACTTTGTGCAATATTTTCTCTCCTGTACAACATAGAAATGTAAATTTGTGTAAAAATGTAGGGAATGAGGTACATCAATGATGTGCAAAATGGCATGGCTGGAGCTTTAATATATCTTTTAATACAGCAAAAAGAAATATTTAGATCTTGCAAAGAATTCAATCAATAATCAAACTTTGTGCGATATTTTCTTTCCTATACATAATAGAACAACAAAATTGAGACAGAATGTATGAAATCTAGCACACTAATCATGTATGAAACGGCATGGCTGAAGCTTTAAAAAAATTGAGATATAGCAAAAACAAAAATGGACTTTTTGCCTTGAAAACAATGGAAAACACACGGCATGATATTTTCTCTAACATACATAATAGAATTATATTTTTTGATCCGGAATGTTAAAAATGTGGTACTCCAATAATGTTGAATGCGTCATAGCTGTAGCTCTATTTGAAATTTAGATATAGCAAAAAGAAAAGTTTTGTTGTTACATTAAAATCAATGGGAAAACACAGTTTCTGTGATATTTTCTCTCCTTCAACATAGAACTGTAAATTTTTTCAAGATAATAGGGAATGAGGTACTCCAATCACGTGCAAAACGGCATGGCTGTAGCCTTAATATAAAATTTAGATGTTGGAAAAATAAAAAAAGGGGTTTTTACATTGAAATGGATGAGAAAAATATTTGTATGAGATTTTCTCTCCTATACAACATATAACAGTAAATTTTTGTGAGAACGTAGAAAAAACGTACTCTAATCATGTGCAAAACGGCATGGCTTTAGCTTTAATAAAAATTGAGATATAGCAGAAAGAAAAATTGACTTTTTGCATTCAAATCCATGGGAAAGCACACTTAGCGCAATTGTTTCTCTCCTATGCATCACAGAACTGTAAATTTTTATGAGAATGCAGGAAACGAGGTACTCCAATGATGTTTAAAACGGCATGGCTGTAACTTTAATAGAAATTGAGATATAGAAAATGAAAAATGGAGTTTTTACATTGAAATCAATAGGAAACACACTTTGTGCAATATTTTCTCTCTTATACAACATAGAACTGTAAATTTCTGTAGGAATGTAGGGAATAAGATACTCCAATATTCTACAAAATCGGCGTGGCTGTAGCTTTGATAGAAATGGAGATATAGCAAAAAGGAAAATTTTACGTTGAAATCAATTGGAAAACGCACTTTGTGCAATATTTTTTCTTCTATACAAAATATAACTGTACATTTTTGCAAGAATGTAAGGAATGAAGTACTCAAAACATTTTCAAAAATACAAGACTGCAGCTTTAATAGATATTGATATTTAGTAAAAAGAAAAACGGAGTTTTTATATTGAAATGAATGGAAAACAAATTTTTGTGATTTTTTGTCCTATACATAATAATCATAAATTTTTCTTAACAATGTTGGGAATGTGGTATCTAAATCATGTGCAAAATGGCATGGCTGTAGCTTTAATGTAAATTGAGATATAGAAAAAAAAAGAAAAATTAAGTTTTTGAAATTAAAGTTAATCTGCAAACACACCTTCTGTGATATTTTCTCTCTTATATAACGTAAAGCTGTAAATTTTTGTGAGAATGTAGGGAATGAGGTACTCCAAACGTGTGCTAAACACCATGGCTGTAGCTTTATTAGAAATTGAGATCTAGCAACAAGAAAAATGGTTTTAAAATTGAAATTTATGAAAAGGACTTTGTGCGATATTTTCTATCCTCCACAATATAGGACTGTAAACTTTTTAGGGAATGTAGGGAATGGGGTACTCCAATCATGTGCAAATCGGCTTGGATGTAGGTTTAGTAGAAACTGAGATATAGCAAAATGAAAAAATTGAGTTTTTAACTTTGAAATCGGTGAAAAATCACACTTTGTGCAATAATTTCTCTCCTATACATCATAGAACAGTAAATTTTTGCGTAAATGTATGGCAAAAGGTGCTCCTATCATGTGCAAAATGGCATGGCTGTAGCTTTAACAGTAATTGAGATACAGTAAAAAGATAAATGGAGTTTTTATATTAAAGTCAATGGGAAAGCACGCTTTCTGCAATATTTTCTCTCCTCTATGCCATAGAACTGTAAATTTTTGTGAGAATGTAGGGAATGAGGTACTCCTATTATGTGGAAAACGGCATGTGCATAGCTTTAAAAAAATTGAGGTATAGAAAAAATATAGTTATTACATTGAAATAAATAGCACAACACACTTTGTGTAAAATTTTTTTCTCCTATACATAATACAATGTTGTACTTAAAACATGTGCAAAACGGCATGACTGTAGCCTTAAAAGAAATTGAGATATAGAAAAAATAAAAATAGAATTTATACATTGAAATCAATAAATAAACACAATTTGAATTGTATTTTCTCTCCTATACATAATAAAATAATTTCTTTTATCCAGAATTTTCGGAATGTTGTAATCTAATCATGTGCAAAACCGCATGGCTGTAGCTGAAATAGAAATTGAGATATAACAAAAAGAAAAATGGAGTGTTTACATTTAATTCAATGGGAAAATTTACTTTGTGTTATATTTCTATTCCTATACATAATAAAATAATAACTTTTATCCAGAATGTTCGGAATGTAGTACTCCAATTATGTGCAAAGTGGCATGGCATTAGCTTTAATAGAATCTTTGACATAAAAAAATGGAGTTTTTGCATTGAAATCAATGGGAAAACACAATTATTGTAATATTTTCTCTCTTATACAACATAGAACTGTAAATTTTTGCGAGAATGGTGGGAATGAGGTACTATAATCATGTGCACAATGGCGTGGCAGTAGCTTTAATAGAAAATTAGATATAAAAAAATGGATTTTTACATTGAAATCAATAGGAAAATACACTTTGTGCGATATTTTCTTCACTATACAACAGAGAACTGTAATTTTTTCAGGTGTGTAGCGAATGAGGTACTGCAATCATGTGCAAAGCGGCGTGGCTGTAGCTTTAATAGAACTTCGGATATAGTAAAAAGAATAATGCTTTTTTTCCACTGAAATCAAAAGAAAAATACACTTTCTGTGATACTTTCTATCCTATATAACATAGAAATGTAAATTTTTGAAGGAATGTGAGGAAAGAGGTACTCCAATTATGTGCAAAACGGAATGGTTGATGCTTTAACAGAAATTTAGATATAGCAAAAAGAAAAATGAAGTTTTTCTATTGAAATCAAAGGGAAAATGCAGTTGGTTCATTTTCTATCCTATACATCATAGAACTGCAGATTTCGTTGAAAATGAAGGGAATGAGGTACTCCAATCATGTGCAAAACTGCATGTTGCATCTTTAATAGAGATTGAGATAAAGCAAAACGATAAATGGAGTTTTTACAATGAAATCAATGTGAAAACCCACATTGTGTGATATTTTCTTTCCCATACAACATAAAACTAAATTTTTTGGGAATGTAGGGAATAAGGTACTTCATTCATTAGAAAAGAGGCATGGCTGTAGCTTTAATAAAAATTAGGATATAGTAAAAACAAAAAGCAGTTTTTACATTGAAATCAATGGCAAAATTCACTTTGTGTGATATTTTCATTCTTTTACATAATAGAATCATAACTTCTGTCCAGAATTTTGGAATGTGGCTCTCCAATCATGTGCAAATGGCATGGCTTTAGCAATAAAAGAAATTGAGATATAGATAAATGGAGTTTTACATTGTAATCAATAGGAAAACACACTTTGTGTGATATTTTCTCTCCTACACATCATAGAAATGTAAATTTTTGTGAGAATATAGGGAAACAGGTACTGAAATCTGGTGCAAAACGTCATGGCTGTAGCTTTAATAGAAATTGAAATATAGTAAAAAAAAACGGAGTTTTTGCATTGAAATAATTGAGAAAATGCACTTTTTGTGAAATTTTTATTCCTATACATAATAGAATTATAATTTTAATCCGGAATGTTGGGAATGTGGTACTCCAATCATGTTCAAAAACGGCATTGGGATAGCTTTAAGAGAAATTGAGATATAGAGAAGGGATAAATGAAGTTTCGACATTGAAATAAATAGGAAAACACACCTTGTGCGATACTTTCTCTCCTGTGAATGTTGAACTGTAAATTTTTTAAAAAGTAGGGAATAAGGTAATCCAATGATGTGCAAAACAGCATTGCAGTAGCTTTAATAGAAATTGAGATATGGCAAAAAGAAAAAATGAAGTTTTTACATTAAAATCAAATAGAAACCCTCTTTGTGCAAAATTTTCTCTCAAATTTAAAATAGCGAGAATGTAGGGAATCAGGTACTCTAATTATGTGCAAAATGGCATGGCTGTAACTTTAATAGAAATTGAGATATCGCAAAAATGGAAATATAAGTTTTTACATTGAAATCAATGGGAAAAAACACTTTGTGCAAAATTTTCTCTTGTGTGCAACATAGAACAGTAAATTTTTGCAAGAATGAAGGGAATGAGGTACTCCAATCATGTGCAAAAAGGCATGGCTGTAGCTTTCATGAAAATTGAGGTAAAGCAAAAAGAAAATTGGAGTTTTTACATTGTAATCAATTGGAAAACACACTTTGTGAAATATTTTTTCTCCTATAGAACATAAAACTGAAAACTTTTGGAGAGAATGGTGGGAATGAGGTACTCCAATCATGTGTAAAACGGCATGGCTTTATATTTAATAAAAATTGAGATATAGCAAAAAGAAATATAAAATTTTTCTATTGAAATTAAAGGGAAAAACCGCTTTGTGAAATATTTTCTCTCCTGTACAACATAAAACTGGATAAATTTGTGAGAATGCAAGTAATAAGGTAATCCAATGATGTGCCAAATCGTAATGCTGTACCTTTAAAAAAAATTTAGATATAGAAAAGATACAACATACTCTCAACGGCATGGCTGTAGCATTAATAGAAATTGAGATTTAGCAAAATGAAAAATGGAGTTTTTATATTAAAATGTATGAGAAAATACACTTTGTACAATATTTTCTTTCCAATACATCATAGATTCATAACATTTATTCAGAACGCTGGGAATGTGGTACTCCAATCATGTGCAAAATGGCATGGCGGTAGCTGTAATAAAAATTGAGATATAGCAAATTGAAAAATGTAGCTTTTACATTGAAATCAATGGGAAATCACACTGTGTGTGATATTTTCTCCACTATGCAACGTAGAACTGTAACTTTTTTTGAAAAATTAGCGAATGAGGTACTCCAATCAAGTGCAAAATAGCATGGCTGAAGCTATCATATAAATTGAGATATAGGAAAAAGAAAAAAGGAGTTTTTACATTGAAGTCATTGGGAAAACACACTTTGTGCGATATTTTGTCTCCTACACAAATTAAAACTGTAAATTTTTGCAAGAATGTAGGAAATGAGGCACTCCAATCATTTGAAAAATGGCTTGGCTATAGCCTAAATAGAATTAGAGATATAGCTAAAAGAAATATGAAGTACTTGAATTGAAATCAATGGAGAAACACACCTTTTGTGATATTTTCTTTCCTATACATAATAGAACCACAAATTTTCTACAGAATATAGGGGATGAGGTACACCAAAAAGTGTAAAACAATATGGCTGTAGCTCTAATAGAAATTGAGATATAGCAAAAATAGATAAGAAGATTTTCCATTGAAATCAATGAAAAAACACACTTATGTTATAATTTCTCTCCTATACTACATAGCACTGTCCATTTTTTGGAGACACTCCTATTTGAGGCCCTCCTATAATGTGCAAACGGAATGGGTGTAGCATTAATAGACATTGAAATATAGCAAAAAAAAATGGAGTTTTTAAATTGAAATCAAAGGGAAAACACAGTTTGTGCAATATTTTATCTCCTATACAATATAGAACCATAAATTTTTTTGAGAATGTAGGGAATGATGTGCTCTAATCATGTGCAATGCCGCATGGCTGTAGCTTTAATAGAAATTGAGATAGCAAAAAGAAAAATGAAATTTTTACATTAAATCAATGGGAAAAACTTTTCTCCTATACCAAATAGAGTTGTAAATTTTTGCAATTATGAAGAGAATAAGGTACTCTAATCATGTGCAAAGCGGCATGGGTGTAGCTTTAACAGAAATTGAGATATAGCAAAAAGGAAAATGGAGTTTTTATTTTTAAACCTATCGGAAATCACACTTTCTGTGATGTTGTCTCTCCTACACAAAATCGAACTTTAAATTTTTTTGAGAATGTAGGCAGTAATGGACTCCATTCATGTTCGAAATGACATGGTCTGCAGCATTAATAGAAATTTAGATATAGCAAAATTAAAAATAGTTTTTACATTAAAATCAATGGGAAATACACTTTGTGCAATATTTTCTTTCCTATACATAATAGAATCATAACATTTTTTTTAAAAATGTTGGAAATGTGGTACTAAAGCCATATGCAAAACAGCATTGCATTAGGTTCAATACATATTGAGATATTGCAAAAAGAAAAATAACGTTTTTACATTTCTCTCCTATCCACACAATAAATCTGTAAATTTTTGTGAGAATATAGGGAATGAGGTAATCCTATCATGTACATTGGCAAATACGAAGCTCTGAGGGGCCAATTCAGGGAGAGAGAGTAAAACCCATAATTACCATTTATCTATCAATGGGAAATTGTACCCTTATGTAATAATCAGACATTAAATCTTTTGTCCTGCAATTCCAACATGGCAATAAATGTTTTCAAACTGTTATAAAATTCATGGTACATCAAGTAGGAATCATTTTGGAATTACCATATTATCTCGTGTATAAAATGCACCTGTGTAAAATACACACCCCAAGTTTTATGACTTAGTTAAAGAGAAATATTATTGCCCATGTATAATATGCAGGGGAAGTTTGCCAGTTCCCAATTATTTCAGATAACGATTGTGAGGAATTCTTAGACATTAAATATCGGTATTGTTGTACATAACTGGAATTTGAATATTCATTTTTATTACAGGACTTGTTAATTTTTCATTGTAGTATGCTAGTATTATTATATCTATAGTCACACTTGTATCTATGGTATGGAGGTTAATAAAGTGTAGGTAGCTAAATATTATATTTATAAAAGTAATTCAAAACAGCATCTAATAGAAGTTAAATGAGGTTAATAAGCAAACATGTCTCTTCTTGCTTTCAATGGATGCTCCAGTGTTCTTTATGCTTGTTTAGTGTTCTCTGATTATGGCTGAAATTTTAACACCTATGTATAAAATGCACCCAGGCTTTGCATTCAATGTTTTGGGAAAAAAGTGCATATTATACACGAGATAATACAGTTTACTGCAATGCGTATACAAATGAGACAAATCAAATAATTGAAGCAAACTGATATTCAACATATTTCCAAAGATATGGATTCTGTTTTATGTGTTCCCATATATGACTGCTCTTAATATTAATAAAATAACATACAGTACAAAACTTACTGGGTTTCACTTATATCAAGATGTATATACAAAATGCAAACAGTGCTTTGAAATACTGGGAATGCATTATCAATTTTTTTTTGGAAATTGAGTGAGAACTTTTAATTTATCACAATGTTTAAAAAAATATATATAGTATGTCAACTTAAGCGGCTCTCCGCAGTGCGTTTTCTGCAACTTGGCCTAATGAACAGGCTTTATGACTATGTATCAAAATGTAAAATGAGATTTTTCCTACAGAAGGCCCTGCAAATTACTCTTTAAACATGGCCACCAAACGTTCACGCTGGCACCTCCTAACAGGTAGCTAAATCTCCTTGACTGTGAGTAGGCTCATCATTAATAACTTTGTAACCTAATATTTTTTAACAATTTTTTATGTTCAAAGACCATGAAATAGTTTCAGCACGATTATAAGGACAAAAGGTGGAAAATTTTGCAAAAGTGACATGAATTAGAATCAAAGAAAAATAAATAACTTCGCATGTACTGAAACCTTTCAACACTAATTATTATGACTTTTGTGTTGTATCTGGAAAAGTCATGTATAGAAGGTGTATTTTTTAATGTGTTCTTAAAAAAAGTTGAGATGTTTGGCTCATTTTGTAGTACAGGGAAGGAGTATTTATTCTTTTTGAAACACTGTACATTTGATACGCCCTTCAATATATGAGTGGTTCAGGTACCCGGAAAATTTAGTTGTCCAACACATGGTTGGTCCCAAGGATGCTGGATATATATATATATATATACTGTATATAGATATAGAAAAGCTTTTTACTGGGTGAAGTTGGCACCTTGCACCATGTTGAGCTAGTGGTCGTCTATGCAGACGACACCCACACAACACTGAAGTGTGATGAGAGCGCTAGGAACATCCACAAGGATAAGCTTAATGCCCAACCTTTAGTGCTGCTATGCAACAACGATTTTGGTGCAAAAATGCTCGGCGTTACCATGCCTTGGATCGTTTTTATCTTCCCTTAAAAAGGTAAGTTGATTTTGATAAGAGATTCCTGGAAAGGCTTCAGAAATTGCCAAAAATCAGTAATCTGTAATTGCGTTAGAACGTAGTAATGCACCACCTAGCGACCAATAGCTATAAATAATAGAACTGTAATTCTTTGCAAGAATGTTTAGAATGAGGTACTCCAATCATGTGCAGAAAGGCATGGCTATATCTTAATTCGAAATTCAGATATAGGAAAAAGAAAAATGGTTTTTACATTTAAATCAATGGGAAAACACACTTTGTGTGATATTTTCTCTCTAATAAAAAATAGAAATATAAATTTTTGCAAGAAATATATTGAATAAGGTACTCCAATGATGTTAAAAACGGCATGGCTGTAGCTTTAATAGAAATTAATATATAGCAAAACGAAAAGTGGAGTTTTTAAATTAAAATCAATGGGAAAAGACTCTGTGTAATATTCTCACTCCTATTTAACATAGAACTGTAGATTTTTGCAAGAATGTAGGGAATGTGGTACTTCGTTAATGGGCAAAACGGCTTGGCGGTAGCTTTAATACAAATTGAGATTTAGCAAAAAAGAGAAATTGAGTTTTTATATTGAAATCAATGGGAAAACACACTATGAGCAATATTTTCTCTCCGAGACAACATCGAACAGTAAATTTTTAAGAGAAAATAAAAAAAGACGTAGTGCAATCATGTCCAAAATGGCATTGCTGTGCTTAAATTGAAATTGAGTTATAGCAAAAAGAAAAATGAAGCTTTTAAATTGAAATGAATGGGAAAACACACATTGTGCGATATTTTCTCTCCTATACATAATAGAATAATAACTTTTATCCAGAATGTTGGGAATGTGGTACTGCAATCAAGAGCTAAACGGCACAGCTGTAGCTTTAATAGAAATTCAGATATAGAGAAAAAGAAAAATGGTTTTTTTACATTGAAATCAATAGGAAAACACACATTGTGTGATGTTTTCTCTCTTACAGAACATAGAACTGCAAATTTTAGCGAGAATATAGGAAATGAGGTACTCGAATCTGGTGCAAAACGTCATGGCTATAGATTTAATAGAAATTCAGATATAGAAAAAAATTTAAGTTTTTATATTGAAATCAATGGGAAATCACACATTGTAGGATATTTTCTTTCCTATTGTAGTGTTTCTTCAGAGAATATTTTATTTAGACACCTTGAGATAGGATTTCAGGACGGTCTAAAGCATAAGGCAGGGTAGAACAGGCAGCACACAGCTTTTTCAGCTCAGGATGAAGCAACACAATCATAACACATCATTAAGAATACATCATCATAAGACTCTAAAAGTGACTCTAAGCGATAACATTAACTCACAGACTAGATTTCACTCACGCTATTGCTCATCACTGAAAAACTTCATCTTAGGCCCCAACACATCATCTTTGTTCTTTATTTCTCACCCTTTTCCCGTCTGTCATGCACGTCTCTTATCGATGCTGCCTTCCTTCATTCTGACAGGTTTTTTCCTACCTTTCGCTCATTCTGCTCTCTCTCTGCTGCCTATCGGAGTCGTCAGTACAACTATCGCCAGACTGTACTGTGACGTCATCAACAGAGGCGTCAGGCCCAGCTAGAGTGCATCAACTAACAGGGCATGTCATATGGCTGAAGTGCCATCTAGTGAGGGCATCTGGCAACCCCACACTATTCATAAAAGAATTATTACTTTTATCCACAATGCTGGGAATGTGATACTCTAATCAAGTGCAAAGTGGTATTGCTGTAGGATTAATTGAAAATGAGATATAGCAAAAAGAAAATGGAGTTCTGCATTAAAATCAAAGGGAAAACATGCTGAATGATATATTTTATCTGCTATACAACATAAAACTGTAACATTTTACAAGAATGTAGGGGATGAGGTAATCAAATCATGTGCAAAACGGCATGCCTGTAGCTTTAATAGAAGTTGAGATAGAGCAAAAAGAAAAATGGAGTTTTTAAAATGAAATCAATAGGAAAACACAATTTGTGTGATATTTCCTCTCCTATAATACATAGAAGTGTAAATTTTTGCAATAAAATGTAGGGAATGAGGAACTTGTCATTTACAAAACGCTATAGCTGTAGAAATATTAGAAATTGATAAATAGAAAAAAGAAAAATGGAGTTCTTACATTGAAATTAATAGGAAAACACACTTTTTGCGATATTTTCTCTCCTACATAATGGAGTCATAACGTTTATCCAGAATGTTGGGATTGTGGTACTCCTATCATGTGCTAAACGGCGTGGCTGTAGCTTTAATAGAAATTGAGATATAGCAAAAAGAAAAATTGAGATTTTACTTTGGAATCAATGGGAAAATGCACAATGTGTGATATTTTCTCTCCTATTCAACATGTATAGCAGATAAAATAGAGATACACAGAGATGCACAGAGAGAATTAGAGCACAAGAATGTAGGGAATGAGGTACTCAATAAATGTGCAAAATGGCATGGCTGTCACTTTAGGAGAAATTGAGATATAGCTATAGAAAAATGGAGTATTTACATAGATATCAATAGAAAAACTAACTTTGTGCGATATTTTCTCTGGTATACAACATAGAACTGTATATTTTTGGAGAAATGTAGGGAAAGAAATATTCCAAGGATGTGCAAAAAGGCATGGCTGTAGCTTTAATACAAACAGAGATAGAGCAAAATGAAAAATGAAGTTTTTATATTGAAATCAATGGGAAAATTTATTCTGTGCGATATTTCCTCTCCTATGCAATATAGAACTATAAATTTTGGCCAGAATGCAAAATGGAATTTCATTAGCTTTAGTGAAAATTGAGTTTATACATTGATATCAATAGGAAAATTTGAAAAGTGTGATATTTTCTCTCCTATACAATGAATAACTGTAAATTTATTTGAGAATGTAGGAAATGAGGTACTCCAATCATGTGCAAAAAGGTATCGCTGTAGCTTTAATAAAAAATTGAGATATAGCAAAAAGAAAAATGTAGTTTATACATTTAAATCAATGGGAAAGCACACTTTGTGTGATATATTCTCCTTTTTTACAACCTAGAACTGTAAATTTTTGCCACAATGTAGGGAATGAGGAACTCCAATCATGTGCAAAGTGGCATGGTTGTAGCTTTAAAAGAGATTGAGATATAGAAAAAGAAAAATTGAGTTTTTACATTGAAATGAATGGGAAACCCCACTTTGTACGATATTATTCCTCTACACAACATAGAAATTAAAATTTTATTAACAATGCAGCGAAAGAGGTACTCCACTCTGGTGCATAACGTCATAGCTGTAGCCTTAATAGAAATGGAGATTTAAAAAAAAGAAAAATGGTTTTTACATGAAAATCAAAGGAAAAACCAAACCTTATGTGATATTTACATTCCTTGTGCATATTGGAATCATAACTTTAATCAAGAATTTAAGGAACGTGGTACTCCAATCATGTGCCTCAATCTAGCTTTAATTGAAAGTAAGATATAGTCAAAAGAATTAAGTGTGCGATATTTTTCTTCTTCAAAACATAGAACAGTAAATTTTCTCAAGAATGTAGGGAATGAGGAACTCTGATCATGTGCAAAACGTCATGGCTGTAGCTTTAATAGAAATTGAGATATAACAAAAAGAAAAATGGTTTTTATATTGAAATCCATGGGAAAACACACTTTGTGTGATATTTTCTTGCCTATACAAAATAGAGCAGTAACTTTTGGTAAGAATGTAGGGAATGAGGTACTCCTATCATTTGCAAAATGGCAAGGCTGCAGCTTTAATAGAAATTGAGATATAGCAAAAAGTGAAATGGAGTTTTTGAATTGAAATCAATGGAAAAACACACTTTGTTTGATATTTTCTTACCTATAAATAATAGAATCATAACTTTAATCCAGAATGTTGGGAATGTGGCACTCCAATCATGTGCAAAACGGCTTGGCTGTAGCTTTAATAGAAATTGAGATATAGCAAAAAGAAAAATGGAGTTTTTACTTCAAAATTTATGGAAAACCACACTTTCAACGATATTTTTCTCTCCTTTACAACATCGAAATGTAAATTTTTCCAAAAGTGCAGGGAATGAGGTACTCCAATCATGTGAAACACGCCATGGCTGTAGCTTTAAGAGAAATTGAGATATAGAAAAATGAAATTTAAAGTTTTTACATTGAAATCAATGGGAAAAACACATTGTATGATATTTTCTTTACCAAGTTTAATAGAACCATACCTTTTATTCACATTGTTGGGAATGTGGCACTCCAATCATTTGCAAAGCTGAATGACAGTAGCTTTAATAGAAATTGGGATATAGCAAAAAGAAAACTTGAGATTTCAAATTGAACTCAATGAAAAACCACAATTTATGCGAAATTTTATTCCTGATAAGACATAGAATTGTAAATGTTTGGAATAATGCAGGGAATGAGGTACTCCAATCATGTGCAAAATTGCATGGTGGTAGCTTTAATAGAAGTTATAATATAGTGAAAAGAAAAATGGCGTTTTTCCATTTAAATTTATTAGGAAAGCACACTGTGTGTGATATTTTCTCTTCTATACAACTTAGAACAGTAAATTTCTCTAACAATTTACAGAATAAGGTACTCCAATAATATGAAAAACGGCATAGCTGTAGGTTTAACAGAAACTGAAATATAGCAAAAAACACAAATGGAGTTTTTACATTAAAATCAATGGGAAAAGACACTTTGTGCAATATTTTCTTTCTTGTACAACATGTTGGTTTTTTTAAAAATGGCATTGCTGTAGCTGTAATAGAGATTGAGATATAGAATAAGAAAATTTGAGTTTTTATATTGAAATGAACATTAAAACACACTTTGTGTGATATTTTCTCCTATACAACATAAAAATTTAAATTTTTGTGAGAATGTAGGGAATGAGGTTCTCCAATCATCAGTAAAACGGCATAGATGTAGCGCTAATAGATATTGAGATATAGGAAAATCGAAAAAAAAAGAGTTTTTACATTGAAGTAAATTGGAAAACGCACTTTCTGCATTATTTTCAATCCTTTACAACATCACACTGTAAATTTTTGCAAGCATGCAGGAAATAAGGTACTCCAATCATGTGCAAATCGCCATGGCTCTAGCTTCAAGAGAAATTCAGATATAGCAAAAAGAAAAATGGAGTTTCTACATCGAAATCAATAGCAAATCACACTTTGTGCGATATTTTCTCTCATATACATATTAAAATCATAAATGTTATTAAAAATGTGAAATCCATGGGAACATTGAACATTGAACAGTAAATTATTGAGCGAATGTAGAGAATGAGGTACTTAAATGATTTGCAAGATGGCATGGCTGTAGCATTAATGGAAATTGAGATAGAGAAAGAAATGCAGTTTTTAAAATAAAATCAATGGGAAAGTACACTTTGTGCGATAATTTCTTTCCTATAAATAATAAAGCCAAAAATTTTTGTGAGAATGTAGAGAAGGGGAAAGCTGTAGAAAAGGGCACAGCTGTAGCTTTAATAGAAACTGAGATATAGGAAAAAATGGTATTTTTGTATTGCAATCCGTGGGAAAACACACTTTGTGTGATATTTTCTCACCTATAGAACACTGAACTGTAAATTTTTGTGAAAGTATAAGGAATGAAGTATTCCAATCATGTGCAAATCGGCATGGCTGTAGCTTTAACAAAAATTGAGATATAACAAAAAAAATTGAGTTTATCCATTGAAATCAATCAGAAAACACACTTCCTGAGACATTTTCTCTCCTTTACAGCATAGAACTGTAAATTTCTTAAAGACTGTAGAGAATGAGGTATTCCAATCATGCTCAAAATGGCATGGCTGTAGCTTTAATAGAAATTGAGATATAGCAAAAAAATATGAAATTTTTACATGGAAATCAATAGGAAAACACACTTTAGGTGGTATTTTCTTTCCATTACATAATAGAAACACAAATTTCTGACATAATTGTAGTGAATGTGGTACTTCTGTCACGTGCAAAACGGCATGGATGTACCTTTAATAGAAATTGAGATACAGGCAAATGACCACTGAAGTTATTCCATTGAAATAAATTGGGAAATCGCCCTTGGTGCATTTTGTCTCCTATATATTAAATTTCCATAGAAATTCTAATTCTAATATAATACACTGCAAGCGGCCATTTTTGGCCAATATTGCATTGGAGAGTCTAACTCTCAATCCTACTTATGATAACATAATACTCCTTAAACCCTAAGCTATAATTCTGGAGCTCCTCTAATAGAATACTAGCTATGGTTAGTTTTTTTTTGGATGAAGCCTTCCACCTTATCCTCACCAAGGCTATTCCATTGTCAAAACACTCTAGGCAAAAATGACCAGTAGTATGAGTCTGTCTGTGCCCTAACCTCTTTAAATTTATATGGATGATCCTTTCTGCTTTTATACTCAGCTGGGGACACACTCCAAGACACATTCTCAGATGTTTATGGGTTACAACCCTATCAACCCTAACTCCACCTATGTGATAATCAAAATCAAGTAGCTTTCTTGATCTGGATATTGTAAGAAACCTACACTTCCTCAGGATTAATGGGAATTCTAATTTTACACACTAATTGTAAATCCTATCTAGTTCCTTTTGTAATTGCATGCAGGATGATAACCCATCATCTAATACCTGAGCAGCACGTGTGTCATTGGCAAATAGTTCAAGGAAGGAAATAATATCAAGCCCCATGTCGTTCACATAGAGAATGTATAACAAAGGACCCAATACACTTCCCTGAGGGACCCCTGATGTGACTGGTTTCCACTGAGATGCACAACCCTTGAAAATGACCCTATGTTTTCAATCAAGCAGATAAGAACTTACCCATTGAACAACATTTCTACGTATCCCTAAGTAGGACATTTTTGAGACCAGCTTATCATAGGACACCATGACAAAAGCCTTTCCAAATTCTCAGAATAAAACATCAACCTGCATTTTGCTATCTAAAGATTTTTTAATATGATCCATCAAGCAAGCCATTTGGGTGTCACATGACCTGCCTTTCCTAAACCCCTGTCGGTTATTTCTAAGGATGCCCTTTATTTCCAGATACCCCATTACAGATGAGAATAAGATGTGCTAAAATATCTTTAATACAGCACTTGTTAATGAAACTGGTCTATAGCACTGAGGGTCTGTCATGTGC
This sequence comes from Trigoniulus corallinus, assembly GCA_013389805.1. Classification (NCBI taxonomy): domain Eukaryota; kingdom Metazoa; phylum Arthropoda; class Diplopoda; order Spirobolida; family Trigoniulidae; genus Trigoniulus; species Trigoniulus corallinus. Next base: position 20,092,774 of record JAAFCE010009127.1, on the reverse strand, counting down.
CCAGACTTGAAAATGGGCCCCACATTTACCAGTTTCCATGATGCTGGAACAACGCTTGTAACAACTGCTTTCAAACAAGTAACAACTAATAATCTCAGAAAGTCATTGCAGAATAGATGGCAAAATACAATCAGGGCACATGGCCTAACACACTGGTAATTTCCTCAGTAGCTGCTCAATTCCCGCCCTAGTGATAATAACCTCATCCATTCCTCCTGGCAAATCCCTAACAAATTCTGGCTGGAAGCTGTTTCTACTGGTTGCAATGCATTTTGCAAATGTATTATTTAAAACGTTGGCAATCATAAGACTATCCTTGACTAAATTTTCTGAACCAACCTTAAACACTGTATCCCCATCTCCCTCCTTCCTACTCCTCTTTATATATCCCCAGAATGCCTTTGGATTTTTCCTAAGCCTATCTCCCAAAATGTTCTCATGAAAGTTCTTGTAAGCTTCCTTCATGAATCCTTTAACCATTTGGTAGGCCCCCTTATAGTCCACCTAACTATTAACGTCCCTCCCTCTCCTAAGTGTATTGTTTGCCTTCTGCTGGTTTTGCAAAGCTCCCTACACCTCCTTAGTATACCATTCTAGAATAGAGTTTTTCCTTATAATTTTGGTGGGGACAGCTAGTTGTGTACCCTCTTCTAATAGGGCTAGGAATCTATTCCAAGATTCCTCAAAACCACAGGTATTAGCAACGGTGTAAAAATCATTTAATTCATATTCCAGATCAGACTTTAAATACTACCAATTAGCCATATTATATTGGTATGCCACCCTCCTTCCTGCTGCACTTCTAGGAAACCTTTTCACTATCTCCACCCTAACGACTGTATGATCATTTATTCCTTCAATACACTCCATATTATTTATAGAGTTGGGCACATTTGTAAACACTAAATCTAAAATTCCCCCTTTCTCATGGGTAGGCATGGTCAAAATCTGTTCCAATCCATTACAGTACATTTGATCAAAAGAAGAGATTTATAGCCCCTGATAATCTTGTGTTTATATTGGGCTGCAAACTATCCCAATCCAACCCTGGTAAATTGAAGTCTGCATGAAGAATTATCATTAGGACCTTTTTTCTTTGATGCAGAAGCTCCAATGATTGTGATAGTCTGATCAGTGGTTATGGTTCATCACCAGGAGGACAATAGAACACAACAACATAAATTCTCTTACCACAAGAGTCAGCAACACGACAACATAGCATTTCAAAATCTTCTTCATAACTCAATTTCCTAGAGATTTCAAGGGATTTATCTAAGGCCAAAAGACTCCAACCCCTCTACCTTTTTCCCTATTCTTTCTGTAAACTATATACTTATCTGCAAAAATCTCAGCGGATTTATCATCTCCCCTCTACAAGGATTCAGCACCAATTATGATATTAGCATCTGATGTAGCAGACAGAGCATTGAACTCAACCACTTTATTCACTATGCTTCAGCAGTTTACCACAAGCAAAGTCAATGATTTGGTTACTGCTGGAAGCCTACCTGCCCATTCTCTATTACTACCTAGTAGCCCTTTCCTATGAGAATTGTGCTTTAACCTGGCATGAGATGACCTGGTACCTTTCCTAAAAAATCAGCAATAAACTCATTAAATTTTGTACCTATACTCAAAGCAGCCTTTTCATTGAAATGAAACCCATCCATAGCAAACCTCTGCTGGAGATCGGAGAGACAAGCCCTATAATCAAGTAGTTTTGCCCTAATAGCTCTACCTTCTGGGAATAACCTACCAATTATCCATTTAACCTTAGCTGTAGTTAGTCTTCCGTTATCTATTATCTTAATAATAGGACAAATCATTACTCTAGCCTTAGGTGTGAATCTCCTAACCTCCTTAGCTACATTAATAATTCCCTTAAGAACTTCAATAGCAGGTTTATTCTGGGTTATGTCATTGGACCCTAGTTGTAACACTGTCATACAATCTTCCTTTTCCCGTTTCAATATGCTGCAAATCCTATTCCTTATGTCAATTAATCTGGCATCAGGGAGAAATGCAACACAAACACATGCTCTCTCTTGCCCTTCTGGTAGTGCCCAGGTATAAACATCCCTTAAAACTGTGTCCTTAAGCTTAATGATTACCAGGTAAAGGGTGTTGCACCACCATAGTACCCCCATCACTGACCTGAGCCAACCCCTCCAATGTAAAATTATCTGGCTTAGAGACAGGCATATTGCAATTCCCTGCTTCTTTTCTTAAACCAGATTTCCATGCAATTCAGGAGTAACTTTTGTACTATAATGCTTCATTATTTCTCTCTTGCCCTTAAGAGCCTAAGGTGTTACTCTCAGGGATGTCCTATCCGAAATTGAGATATAATAAAAGGAAATATAAAATTTTTCCATGGAAATCAATGGGAAAACACACTTTAAGCGATATTTTCTTTTTATAAATAACAGAACCACAAACTTTGGACATATTTGTAGGGAATGTAGTACTTCAATAATTTGCAAAAAAGCGACTTGAATTTGAGATACCACAAAATGAAAAATGAAGTTTTTTCATTGACATCAATTTGGAAATAGCCGTTTGTGCATTTTGTCCCCTATAATGATAGAAATGCCAATTTTAGCCAGAATGTAGGAAATGTGGTACTCCAATCATGAGCAAAATGGCATGGCTGCAGCTTTAATAGAAATTAATATATAGCAAAAAAATATAGTTTTCAAGTTGAAATCAATTTGAAAACCGACTTTGTGCGGTATTTTCTCTCCTATGCAGAATAGAATTGTAAATTTTTGTGGGAATATAGTGAACGCAGTACTCCAATCAGGTGCTAAACTGCATGGCTGTAGCTTTAAAAGGAAATGAGATATAGCAAAAAGAAAAATTAAGTTTTTCCATTATAATCATTATAAAAACACCCTTTATGAAATATTTTCTTCCCTATACATAATTGAATTATAACTTTTATCCAGAATGTAGGGAATGTGGTACTCCAATCATGTGCAAAACGGCATGGCTGTAGCTTTAATAGAAATTGAGAGATAGCAAAAAGAAAAATTGTTTTTACAATAAAATCAATTGAAAAACACACCTTGTGCAATAATTCCTCTGCAGCAAAAATAGAACTAAATTTTGGCCAGAATGTAGGGAATGTGTTCCTCCAATTATGTGCAACACGGCATGGCTAGAGCTTTAATTGAAATTGAAATATAGCAAAAAGAAAAATATAGTTTTTACTTTGAAATCAATTGGAAAATCCAATTTGTGCAAAATTTTCTTTTATATACATAATAGAACCACAAATTTAAAAAAGAATGTAAAGAATTTTTTACTTCAATCATGTGCAAAACGGCATGTCTGTAGATTTAATAGAAATTGAGATATAGCAAAAAGAAAAATAGGTTTTTCAATTAAATGATATGTGAAAATGAACTTTTGCATTTTGTCTCTTATACGTGATGAAACTTAAAATTTTGGCAAGAATGTAGGGAATGTGGTACTTAAATCATATAAAATCGGCTTGGAAGGTGCTTTAAAAGAAATTGAGATATAGGTAAAAGAAAAATAAAGCTTTTGTATTAAAATCAAAAGAATACAACACTTTGTTTGATATTTTCTCTCCTATAAAACATAGAACTGTAAATTATTGTGAGAATGTAGGGAATGAGGTACTTCAATCATGTGCAATACGGCATGGCTGTGGCTTTAATAGAAATTGAGATATAGCAAAAAGAAAATTGAGTTTTTACATTGAAATAAATAAGAAAGAACACTTTGTGCGATATTTTTTCTCCTATACAACATACAGTTGTAAATTTTTATGAGAATGCAGGGAATGAAGTACTCAAATTATATCCAAAACGGCATGGCTGTAACTTTAATAGAAATTAAGAAATAGCAAAAAAATAGAGTTTTTACATGGAAATTAATAAAAAAACCACACTTTATGCGATATTTTCTCTGCTATACAGCACCAAACTTTTAATTTTTTTCAAGAATGTAGGAAATGAGGTATTCCAATCACGTTCAAAACGTCATAACTGCAACTTTAAAAAAAAATTGAGATACAGGTGGAAGAAAAATGGAGTTTTTACATTGAAATCAATAGGAAAACACACTTTGTGTGATATTTTCTCTCCTACACAACATAGAACAGTAAATTTTTGTGAGAATGTAGGGAATGAGGTACACTAATCATGTGGCAAAATAGAATGACTGCAGCTTTAATAGAAATACAGCTATACCAAAAAGAAAAATGAAGTTTATACATTGAAATCAAAGGGAAAATACACCGTGTGTGATGTATTCTTTTTGATACATGATAGGACCACTAATTGTTTGCAGAATGTAGGTAATGTATTACTGCAATCATGAGCAAAATCGGAATTGCTGTAGCGTTAAACGAAATTTAGATGTAGCAAAAAGAAAAATAAAGTTTTTCCATTGAAGTCAATGGGAAAGTGCACTTTGTGCATTTTTTCTACTATACATGGTAGAACTGAAAGTTTTTTCTAGAATGTGGTACTCGAATCATGTGCAAAACGGCATGGCTACAGCTTTAATAGAAATCGATATATAGCAAAAAGAAAATGGAGTTTTTACATTTAAATCAAATAGAAAACACACATTGTGCGATATTTCCTCTTCTATATGACATAGAGCTGTAAATTTTTGGAAGAATGTAGGGAATAAGGTACAAAAATCATGTGCAAAATGGCATGGCTTTAGCATTAATAGAAATTAAGACATAACAAAAAGAAAAATGGAGATTTTACATTGAAGTCATTAGGTAAACAAACTTTTTAGGAAATTTTCTTTCCTATACAACATAGAACTGGAAATATTCCCCAGTATGTAGGGAATGAGGTACTCCAATCATGTGCAAAATGGACCGGCTGTAGCTTGAACAGAAATTTAGATATAGCAAAAAGAATAATGGCGTTTTTTAAATTGAAATAAAAAGGAGATCACACTTTGTGCAACATTTTTCCTTCTATTCAACATAAAACTTTCACTTTTTTCCACAATGTAAGATATGTACAAAACGGCATGGCTCTAGCTTTAATAGAAAGTGAGATGTAGCAAAAAAAATGGAATTTTTACAATAAAATCAATGGGAAAACACGTTTTGTGATATTTTCTCCCCAATATAACATAAAACTGTAAATTGTTGCAAGAATGTAGGGAATGAGTTACTCTGAATATGTAAAAAACGGCATGGCTATAGCTTTACAGAAATTCAGGTAGCAAAAAGAAAAATGGAGTTTTTTGCGTTGTAATCAATAGGAAAACACACGTTGAGTGCTATTTTCTCTCCTTTAAGACATAGAACTGTTATTTTTTGCGAAAATATTGGAAATGAGGTACTCCAATGATGAGCAAACCGGTGTAACTCTACCTTTAATAGAAATTGAGATATAGCAAAAAGAAAAATGGAATTTTTACTTTAAAATCAATAGGAAAACACACTTTGTGTGACATTTTCTCTTCTATTCTATATAGAACTGTAAATTTGTGTGGGAATGTAAGTAATGAATTACTGAAATCATGTGTAAAACGGCATGCCTGTAGCTTTAATAGAAAATCAGTTATAGCAAAAAGAAAATTAGAGTTTTTACTTTGTAATCTTTGGAGAAACAGTCTTTGTGCAAAATTATTTCTCCTATACAATAGAGAAATTTAAGTTATTGTGACAATGCAGGGAAAGAGGTACTCTAATCATTTGAAAAATGGCATGGCTGTAGCTTAAATAGAAATTCGGATATGGCAAAATGCAAAACGGAGTTTTTACATTTAAATCAATAGAAAATACACTTTGTGCGATATATCATCATTTCCATACATAATAGAATACCCCAATCTTCGGCAAAACGGCATTGATATAATAGAATACCCCAATCTTCGGCAAAACGGCATTGCTATAGCTCTATAATAGAAATTTAGAAATAGCAAAATAAAAAATAGAGTTTTTACAATGAAATCAATGGGAAAACACACTTTGTTCGATATTTTCTCTCCTACACACAATACATTCATAACTTTTATCCAGATTGTTGAGAATGTGGTACTCCAATCATGTGTAAAATGGCATAGCTGTAGCTTTAAAAAAATGAGATATAGCAAAAAAATGGAGTTTTAACATTGAAATCAATGGAAAAACTCACATTCTGCGATGTTTACTTTCCAATACATAATTGAATCATAACTTTATTCCAGAATGTTGGGAATGTGGAATGTAGGGAGTGTGGTTTCCATGGAAGTGAAGAAATTCCACAAAACATGTGCAATGAAAAAAAATGCTGGAAATCTCGAAATATCACTTTTTTCCACAATGAGTCAGCATGTCAGCTAGATGCTTTTTTTTTCTCAAGAACTATAAAAGCTATAGACATGCCGTTTGAAAACGTTGGAGAGCACTACATTCTCTACATTATGGCCAAGAATTAGTATTCTGTGATGTATAGAAGAGAAAATTTCTAACAAATCATAATTTTCACATTTGTTTTAGGGGAGAACATTCGTTTTTTCAATATCCCAAAAACTATTAAAGATAGAGCTTTAAAACTTAGCAAAAGTGTAAAAAAACCGCCTATTCCACCTACCGGCATAGTTTTACATGTGTGGTTTCCATAGAAGTGGAAAAATTCCACAAACATGTGTAATGACAAAAATTGCTGGGAATTGCGAAAAATCACTTTTTTCCTCAATGAGTAAGCATATCACCTACATGCTTCTTTTTCTCATAAGCTATTAAAGCTACAGTCATGCCGTTTGGCAACGTTGTAGAGTACCGCTTTCTCTATATTCTGGCCAATATTTATCTTTCTGTGATGTATAGAAGAGAAAATATCGCACATATCATGATTTTTACATGCTTTTCTATGGTGAACATTCGTTTTTGCAGTATCTTAAAAACTATTTAAGATAGAGCTTTAAAACTTTGCAAAAGTGTTAAATGCCGCCAATTACACCTACTGGCAAAGTTTTACACATGTGGTTTCCATAAAAGTGGAGAAATACCACAAAACATGTGTAATGACAAAAAGTGCTGGAAATCGCCAAAAATCATTTTTTTCCTTAATGAGTAAGCATGTCACCTAGATGCTTTTTTCTAAAAAATTAAAAATGCTACAGACATTCCGTTTGGTAACGTTGTAGAGTACTACATTCTCTACATTCTGGCCAAGATTTATCGTTCTGTGATGTATAGAAGAGAAAATATCACCTAAAGCATGATTTTCATGTGCTTTTCTATGAGAGATTATGATTATTATGATTATGATAATATTGGTGGTTAGGGGCTCAGCAGATTCACCATTAACAGGGCTATAGGGCCCCCACAGATGCTGGTCACTGGGAATAAGGATGGTACACATGGAGCTGGAAGGGAATAAAAAACTCTAAAAGCTAGGACAAAACTTATGCAATACTAAAATCATAAATCCATTAAAAAAGCACCAGGTAAATCTCCAATAAGGGAAGTTACCACTTGGTACTAGAATTATATTCCCAGTATGCACTAAGGGCGCATGAGTGCATGCCAATCTATTTCCCTGTACATTTTTAGAAAACTGAAAATTTCACAATAGAACATCAATTTTAATCCTGTGAAGAAGCATGCTCCAATAGTAATATAGTTTGAATGATTTAAATCCTTTATTACGGCTGGCAAAGTAAGGCCAAAATTGTAGATCTCTGGTAAATTGTAAGAGAAAGGAGCAATGTATCTATGGAAAGGTGAAGATCATTAAAGTGTGATTGGGCAAGGTAAATAGAATGGCTACTATCCAAAAGAGGGTGGTATAATTGAGCTGATCTAGTTATATGGCCAGGAACACAGAAACATAATTTCTGGAGTAAATTAGGACAATCCAATCTATTATGGAATAGATGATGGAGTAAAAGGAGGCGAACCCATTTTACGTAAATTTTCAGAGGTGGGATGCCTTTAAATCGACAACAATTAGTTTTCGATGCATTAAGAACAACTCCAGGTAGACAATCTAGGTTTCTTTCCAATCGGAATAGCATTGTTGAAGAGGCCAATTGAGATCCCCCTTACTAAAGACAGAAACTTGTATAACGGTCGTGTAATCTTCTAATTTTTATTTGAAGTGAGGAACCACAACAACTCCAAACGTTATGTGGATGAAAAATTCGGGGGGCAATTAATTTACCAAATAGATGTTTGACTAATAATAGATATTGATAAAGACTACCATGACCTTTCACTGGTAAAACTTACTGCTTAACAGATAGGTAAAGATAATTTAAGTGGGTATTGAAGGTCAGCTTCTGATCCAAATAGTCCCCAATGTCCTTCATCACAGCAACATGGGTGAGTGGTGTACCATCACTAAAGCTGTATGAAAATAGTTTTGGGTAGCACAGCCAGGAGAATGTAATAACATTAGTTTTTGAATAATTAATTTATCTTAACCTAATTCTCAATGGTGGTGAGTCCATTTTGCAGCACAACAGAATCATTTAGGTCTTATATAAGTTTGGACAATTTAACGTCATCAGCAAATGCTAATGGGTCTGTGTTATTGAGGATAATAGTAAAGAGGTCGATAATAAAAAATTTAAAGAAGAGAGGACTAAGTGTGCCTTTCTGGGTTCTTCCCACAGATTGTAAGAAGAAGCAAGTACTTACATCATGACCAATTTTAATATGATTCAAACGGTCAGATAGATAGACTGATAAAAAAAATCACAGAGGCCAGAACTCATACAATAACTACTAAGCTTGAATAGAAGAAGAGAGATAGAGACACTATCGAAAGCCTTTGATAGGACCAAATATATAGAATCTTACTGTTTCTTATGTTTAAAGGCTGAATAAATAGATAAAGTGTAAGTTAATAGGTTTGATTCTGTTGAGTGCTTGGGCCTAAAGCCAAATTTAGGTGCTGCTAGTATTTTATTGCACCATTCCCCAATCCCTTGATAAAGGATGCATTCCAAAATCTTTGGAGTCAGGGCAATCAAAGATACAGGACAGTAATTCAAGGGGTTGGTGTGTTATCCACCCTTATATATTGGCACAATATAAGCCATTTTCAAGATTTGTGGGACATATGGTTCAGATAACCATTTGGAAAACAGGAGCCAAGATAAGCTTAAAAGCTTCAATAACAGCAGCAGGTAGTAAATCTGGTCCACATGCAAATGATGGCTTAAGCTTATTAAGAGCTTTAATAACTTCACACACTGCAATCCTTTCAATAGATAGTTTATCTAGGGAGGAGCCTAATGCATAAGGATATGATGAAGAAGGTCCAATAGAAACAGATTCGGGTTTAAAAGACTGACAAAAAGCCTCACTGATTAATTTTGGTTTAGTGAGGACTGAATTATTTACATTTAAAACAATAGGATTCAGATGGGATGCTGTGTATTGCTTGAATTTTCGCCAAAATAAGGAAGAGGATTTGGCACAGTTTAGCAAAGAAGTAAGATAGAATTTATGGTCCTGCTGAATAAGACGCTTAACCCAGGCAGGGTAATGAGCGAAAGAATGCTGCTGCTAAGATGAATATTTCTTTTTTAACAATGTAAATGCCTTGCGTTTCCTTTTTTAGAGCAAGACACAGCTCATAGCTAAACCAAAAAAAGGGAAGGCTGAAGAGGATCAAGGATTGGCCTAAACTGGAACAAATTTTGCTATAGCAGATGCCATGACAATATAATATTAAGCTAAAGCTTCTGCTGCAGAATTACATGATAGTATTGGGTCCCAATTTACTCGAGCCAGGTACTTATGAAGTCCAATATAGTTCCAACGTTTCCAGTTTAAGAACTGTGAAGAAGAAGAAAGTGGAAAAGGGATAGGAATTAAAATAGAAATTAAAGGGATTATGATGGGGTTATATAACTGAAAGGGTGGAAGATGCAGATATAGCACAGGGAAGGTTCGTAAAACATAGATCAAGTAGCCAGTTCTTGTAATTAACAACGTTATTAAACTGTCCCAGTTTGCTTATGGTAGCCAATGATATCACAGCTTTAGCCTTTCCAGGAGAGATCTGACCAGTATAAGAAGGAGGGGAAGTAGACCAGTTTATTTGGGGGACATTGAAATCACCCAATAAAATTAACTAAGAATGCCCAAGTGTAAATGCAACCAATTTGTCCAGTTCAGACATGAAAAGCGAGGTAGCAAGAGCTGGAGGAAAATAATCAGAATCACTCGGAATGGCTTGGGGTGTGAACCTATCTGGACCTGAACTGCCAGGATATAACTGCTCAAAGCAAAATCATTAACTATGGAAACTTTGAAAGGCAAAAGCCGAGTGGTAAAAGCAATTAGGCTACCACCACCCCAATATTGTGGAGTTTTTTCCAAACGGTGAACTAGATAATGATTTGGAAATATTTGTCAGAAGAAAGATCATCTGAGAGCAAGGTTTCTGTTAGTACAATTATATGAGGCTTGGATAGGACAACGTTGGTATAAATGTCAGTACTTTTGGAATGCATACCACAGACATTTTCATAATAGATATTTAATTGGCTAATATTCATTCTGAACTAACTGCAGAAATAAGGCGCTCCTCTCCAGAACCAAGGCCCACGTTATGAGAAGATGAGGGATCAGAAGATGACGAATGATGGTTCCAACATTCTAAAGCAGATGCTTGATTAAAAAAGCTCCTATAGGGCTTGAATAAAATCCCACTGGGCCAGAGTTCTTGGTTATTTAGCAGAGCTTCCAATCCCTGCTCACAGGTAATGACAAAAGAAGTGTAAGAGTTAAACTTTGTTTTTAATTTGAAAATAGCGCTAGGCCTAAAGTTCCTAGTTACTAGATATTTTAGGAGTGAGGCACAGTTAATACGAGGACCCAATCTAGTAACAAACAATCTAAAATATCTAAGATGAGGAACATAATAAAGTTCAGAGGTGGATGCCACACCAATAGTTATAGGCTTAAAATTTTGTCACCAAAAGGCCGGTGATGGAACAATGGGAGAATTAGGAACTGGGTCAAAAGGAAGACTGTTACTTGGTAATACATTACAGGGATCAATTGCAGGAAGAGAAGGAGGAGGGAGGCCCAGACTAGGGGCCATAGCTGAACTTGGCTGAATAGAAGGGCAAGGAGCAGAGTGCTGAGAAGCGACTTACTTAATATGTTGAAAATTACCACGTGAGGAATTTTTAAGCACTGCGACAAACGATTATTGCATAGTTTTAAACCGGGGTAACTTAGGGTCATTATTGTTCTCCTGGGACTCCATAAGACACTTCAAGGAAGCCAACTCAGACTTAACTAATCAAAGTCTGTCCTTTGCATCCTCCTTGGACTCAATATGAGACTTCAAGGAAGCCAACTCAGACTTTACTGAACCAAGTTCAGCTTTTATATCCAGTAGCTCTTTGGTTAAGTTATCAATAGCCAGCTGGGAATCTCGAAATGCATAAAATAAAGACAGTAGAGGTGTAAACTTTTCCATTTGTTACAATAATAAATTCCATTCTGCATCAGTGGTGATAGATATATCAGAAGAAACTTTTGAGTGAGAATCATCCTGAAATGGAAGAGAAGCTACTAGAGAGCATATTTGGGGCTTAAGAGGTGAGTCCTCAAAAGGACTAACTTTAAGGCAATCCAAAAGAGACCTTCTTGAGCACAAAATGCATTTAAGAGATGTTGATTGCAAATATACCTCCTTCTTACAAATTGTACAGAAACCAAAAGATGGCATTGCAGGAGAAAACAATATATGCTCTATAATTACTCAGGAATGAATTAAAATACTCTTAATTCGCCCCTGTATTGTGGTGAAATAACATCACTATCACAAGGAGAGGGCGGGAGCATTCAACCCAAATATATGAACATACACATATAAAAATAATTATACTTATACACACTATATATAAATAAAATGAAGTTTACTGCTGCAAAATATTTATAAACCAAAAACTCAATTGTCTGTTGATATACTAAGCCTATTACTCAAAATATGGAGTGCGATAAAAAAACCAACCTCACTCAATGAAAACCAGGTGCAGAAAAAAACTCAATATTTGCAATATCTTAAAAACTATTAAAGATAGAACTTTAAAACTTAGTAAAAGTGTCAAAAAACCGCCTATTTCACCTACTGGCAAAGTTTTACACGTGTGGCTTCCAAAGAGTGGAGAAATTCCAAAAAACATGTGTAATGACAAAAAGTCCTGGATATCACGAAAAATCACTTTTTTCCTCAACGAGTAAGCATGTCACCTAAATGCTTATTTTTCAAAAAAAAACTATAAAAGCTACAGACATGCCGTATAGCAACGTTGTAATGTACCGCATTCTCTACGTTCTGTGGTATATGGAAGAGAAAATATCGAACAAATCCTGATTTTCACATGCTTTCCTATGGGAGGACATTCATTTTGCAATATCTCAAAATCTATTAAGATAGAGCTTTAAAACTCAGCAAAAGTTTAAAAAAAGGGCTATTTCACCTACTGGCAAAGTTTTACACATGTGGTTGCCATAGAAGTAAAGGAATACGACAAAACATGTATAATTACAAAAAGTACTGTATATTGCCAAAAATCAATTTTTTCTTTAATGATTAAGCATGCCACCTAGATGCTGCTTTTTCTTAAAAAATATAAAAGCTAAAGACATGCTGTTTGGCAACATTGTAGAGTACCACATTCTCTAAATTTTGGCCTACATTTATCGTTCTGTGATGTATGGAAGAGAAAATAAAGCACAACGCATAACGCTCGCATGTTTTTATATGGGAGAACATTCGTTTTTGCCATAAATTGTAAAAAACCGCCTATATTACCTACTGACAATGTTTTAGATGGGTATTTTTCATTGAAGTGAAGAAATTCCACAAAACATGTGAAATGACAAAAAGTGCTGAAAATTGCAAAAAATTACTATTTTCCTCAGTGAGTGAGCATGTTGCCTAGATGTTTCTTTTTCTCAAAAACTATAAAAGCTAGAGACGTTTGGCATGCTGTTTGCGAAAGTTTTAGAGTACCACATTCTCGACATTCTGGCTAGGATTTATCATTCTGTGATGTATGGAAGAGAAAATATTGCACAAAGTATGATTTTCACAAGCTTTTCTATGTGAGAACATTCGTTTTTGCAATATCTCAAAAACTATTAAAGATAGAGCTTCAAAAATAAGCAACAGTGTAAAAAACTGCCTATTTTACCTAAGGGCAAAGTTTTTCACCTGTGGTTTCCATTGAAGTGGAGAAATTCCACAAATAATTTAATGACCATCAGTGCTGGAAATTGCAAAAAATAACTTTGTTCTTTAATGAGTAAGCATGTCACCTATATGCTTCATTTTCTAAAAAAACTATAAAAGCTACAGACATGCCGTTTAGCAACGTTGTAGAGTACCACATTCTCTACATTCTGGCCAAGATTTTTTGTTCTATGATGTATAGAAGAGAAAATATTCTATGGGGGAACATTCGCTTTTGCAATATTTCAAAAACTATTAAAGATAGAAGTTTAAAACTAAGCAAAAGTATAAATACCGCCTATTTCACCTACTGGTAAAGTTTTTTACGTGTGGTTCGCATAGAAGTGGAGAAATTCAACAAAGCATGTGTAATGACAAGAAGTGCTAGAAATTGTGAAAAATCACTTTTTTCTTAAATGAGGAAGCATGTCACCTAAATGCCGGTTTTTCTCAAAAACTATAAAAGGTAAAGACATTTTCTTTGCCAGCGTTGTAGAGTGCTACATTCTCTTCATTCTGGCTAAGATTTATCGTTGTGTGATTCATAGAAGAGGAATATCGCATAAATCATGATTTTCACATTCGTTTCTAAGGGAGAACATTCGTTTTCACATTATCTCAATTACTATTAATGATAGAGCTTTAAAACTTAGCAAAAGTGTAAAAAACCTGCCTATTTCACCTACTGGGAAATTTTCACACGTGTGGTTTTCCTAGAAGTGGAGAAATTTCACAAAAGATGTGTAATGACAAGAAGTGCTGGAAATTGTGAAAAATCGCATTTTTCTTAAATGAGTAAGCATGTCACCTAGATGCTTCTTTTTCTGAAAAACTTTAAAAACGACAAACATGCCGTTTGGCAACGTTGTAATGTACTACATTCTCTACATTTTGGCTAAGATTTATCGTTCTGTGGTGTATAGAAGAGAAAATATCTAAAAAATCATGATTTTCACATGCATTTCTAAAGGAGAACATTTGTTTTTGCCATATCTCAAAATTTATTAAAGATAGAGCTTTAAAACTTAGCTAAAGTGTAAAAAACCCGCCTATTTCACCTACTGGGAAATTTTAACACGGGTGGTTTCTATAGTAGTAGAGAATTTCCACAAAACATGTATAAGGCTTCCGATAAGGCTTCTGTAGTAAGCATGTCTAAGCGTGCAGTCTATTGATTAGCGTTGAAGTGTGGATAACAAAGGCAAAAGGTGAAGTTTTTGTATTATTTGGGTAGTAAAGTGCCAGGATTACAGGGGTAAACAAAGATCCAGTTGGTCTAGTGTAATTTAGGAGTTTTAGGAAAAAATACAAAGTTGATGGAAAGCAGTAGCAAGGAGTTGCTTTGTATGGGAGTGCAGAAAGGCCACGTGGTTGATAACAAAGGTAGATAGGGATAAAGGTGGAAAATAGTTAAGGGGCATTAGATTTGGAGAGAGGTTAGGCTGATAGGTAAGATCTGAAGGGGGTAAGGAGCTTTAGTATAGTTTAATGTGCCAAAAGGAGCAGGAAATATGGGAAAAGGAGTAATGTTTGGCGGAAAAGGAAAGAATAGGATGGGAAGGAAGCAAGGATCATTAGGGGACAAAGAAAGGGAAGGAAACCCTGAAGTGCACTGCTACCCAGAGAGCTGCAAGTTTGAGGGACAAGAGGATTGAGGGATGATTTGGTGTGACTGGTGCTACAGGTGGTTCCATAAGGACTGCACCAGCATCTCTTACCTCAAGGAATGTGGGGTGGACATTCCAATGGGATATAAGGAGGAGGTGCATGTGGACAGGTATTAGGGGTGCTTAATGTGTTCCATTAAGTGGTCACTGGCTGCATCATAGAGGGATATTGAAAGGCTGGACAGGACTATGGGGCAAACAGCAAGCAGAGCAAAGGTCATGGAGGAGCACATTGACCAGCTGTCTCAGTAATTGGTGGAAATTCAGGGGCAGATAGGGAGGCTGGAAAATATGATGAGGGCTAGTGCAAGGGAAAAGGATGGACGAAATGAAGCACTAGACAGGAAAGAGGAAGCTGTGGATAAAACAGCAGGAGCAAAGGTGATTGAGAGGAGGGCAGAAGGTAAGAGGGGTAGAAAAGGAAATACAGGGCTGAGTGAAGGGAAGGAGGACAGGTCAGTCCTAATCCTGGGAAGTAGGGTTGTATCAGGTGGGCTGAACCAGCTGACTGTAAAAGGAAGGGAGAGGGATAAGGTGTCAGTGGTATTATTGCCAGGAGGAAAAATCAGGGATTACAGGGACTGCCTAAAAGAGCTATTGAGAGGGGATAAGATGGAGTGTTTGGTGGTCATCTTCCTGGGAACAGAGGAACTGGCAGAAAATAATGCTGTGGATGTGTGGGAAGGACTGACAGATCTAATTGCAGGTTGTAAGGAAAGAAGGGGAGAATCTATTAGGGTGTGCACTATCCCTACAAATGCTGTAAGCAAGATGGAGAGTGCAAGGGCTACCTGGATAAATAGAAGACTGTGGCAGTACCAGAAGGACTTGGGCATCCAGCTCATAGAAAGCAGGGCCCCCTTGATAGGAGAGGAAAAATGCTGGTTGGGAAATAGTAACCTCCCCACAAAAATGGGCACTAGATTGTTGAGGAAGCAGATGCAGGGGTTTGTGAAGGAGTTCCTAGCTAGAACAGAGAAAGGGAGGCAAGGGTGATAGGGACATGCTATGAGGCCTGAAGATTGCATTTGCAAATGTGCAAGGGTGAGGAGGAAAGGGAAGTGGATGGAGATATGTGAAATCATGAGGCAGGAAAAGGTAGATATCATGGGGCTGACAGAGACGCATCTAAGGGGTGAGGAGAGGTATGTTGATGATGAGGTCAATGCAACCTTTTGGAACAGAAACGATAGTGAGAAGAAAGGAGGTGGGGTTGGAATGCGTTGGGGAAGGGGATTAAAGTAATAAGGTGAGGTGAGGAATGCAGGGAGCATGGGTGGATAAAGGTACAGAGAGGAGGTAGAAAGCTGGCCATTGGAGCAGTTTACATGGGTATAGAAGGCACAGGGGGGTTGGAATGAACGAATTTACTGCTGCTTGCAGGAGGACATGGAGGCTCTTCACCTGGAGGGCTACCAGGTTATCATAGTGGGGGACTTCAATGGGCATCTGCAGGAGATAGATGGGGTAGAAAATAGGAATGGTAGGATGCTAAAGGGCTTTGCATGCCAAAAAGGTTTGGCAATAGTGAACCTTCTGAAGTGCTGTTGGAAAAGGGTCACAAGGGTGGGGCCACAGTGCAGCTCATGCATTGACTTCTGCTTGGTTGAGAATGACCTAGTGCAGGAGGTGCATGAAATGACAGTGGATGAAGAAAACAGGGTGGGTATAGACTTTGATAATAATCTAATCATGATAAATGTGAAGGTTAGGAACACTAAGGAAAATCAGATGCATATGGGAAGGAAAGGTAGCTGGCAGTTAAAGAATTTGTTCAAAGAGGAAGAGTTCCAGAAGGACATGGAAGGGGTACTAAAAAGTAAAGAATTCACATATGCTGAGCTGATAAGGGCCCTAATAGATAAAGCTAATAAAGGACAGGGAAGAAGTAAAGGGGATGGGAATGAATGGAAGAAACCATGAATGGATGCAGAGGCATGGGAGTCTATTGTAAGTAGACGGCAAACCAATAGGATGCATAGGCAAGCAGTGAAAATGGGTGATCAGGAAAGTATTAGACTAGCATGGGACACCTATCAGCAGAAGAAAAGAGAGGCAAAGGAAGTAGTGGGTAGCAAGATAGCAGAGGGGGATAGGAGGAAATGGAGGGAAATCATGGATTTGGGAAAACAGAGGACCAAGAAATTTTAAGGATATGTAAGGGATAGATGTAGAGGGAGGAGTGAGGTGACAGGTGTTGATAGGAAAGCCCTAGTGGATAAGGATGGTAGGAATACAACCAGCAGAGAAGGCATTTGGAGGATATTGAAGGAATATGGACATGGGTTCTCCAATGCAGGTGGAATGGTGGTGGAAGGGCCAAACAGGCTCATAACAAGCAAGAAGCCATCTGCTGGAGAGGCTTGCTTTACCAGGGTAGAGTTAGATAAGGAGATTAATGCATTGAAGTTGGGAAAAGCATGTGGGGAAGACAAGATAACAAACGAGTTTCTAAAAGCACTAGGGAGTAAAGGCAGAGAACTGCTCTTAAGGATATTTAATGGGTGTTTAGGGGGTGGAAAAATACCAGATGACTGGGGCATCACATGCGTAGTAATGTTGTACAAGGGCAAGGGAAAGTGCAAGGAAAGTCTAGATAGCTATCAGCCAGTAGCTATAAATAGTTGCATGTATAAGTTATTTGCTGGGCTAGTTAGGAGGCGATTAGGGACAATAATAGAAGGGTCAGGCAAATTAGTAGAGTTCAAATGGGTTCCAAAAGGGGCGTAGAACAGGGGATAGCCTGTTCATGATCACACAGATCATGGAAGTAGTTCAAAGGAAAAAATGGAAGGCATACCTATGTTTTTTGGATGCCAAGGGTGCATATGATAAGGTGGATAGAGAGAAGCTATGGACGGTTCTTCCCAAGTATGGGGTGAATAGGGTTCTAGTGGAGCAGCTCCAGAAGCTGTATATAGGCACTAGGTATGATTTCCATTGGGAGGGAATAAATACTGGACAGATAGATGTGGACAAGGGGTTGCGACAGGGCTGTCCATTATCGCCAATTCTGTTCCTAGTGTACATCAATGAGCTGGGGATTAGGCTACAGGATGGAGGGCTAGGGTTTTCCTTGGGAGATGGTATCAAATTGCCTGCCATCTTCCAATGTGATGATATAGTGCTGTTGACAGAGACAGAGGGAGAGCTCCAAGAAGAACTGGATATCTGTGAACAGTTCAGTAGGGATTTTCAGTTAGAATTTGGTCAAGACAAAACAAAGCTGATGATCTTAGGAGAGGACAACATGTGGCCTAGTAATTAGATGCCAATCAAGCTGGGGGAGAGGGAGATAGATGTAGTGTCAGAGGTTACATACCTGGGGGTTAAACTCACAAATGATAAAGGATACTTAAAAGCAATAGAGGAGAACATCTTTTGTAAGCTGAAAAACAGAGAAGGATTAATAAGGAAACTGGCATTTGATTCATTCTCCAGGTATGAAATGGTTAGGGGCTTATGGAAAGCTGTAGCAGTGCCAGGGCTAACATATGGAAACGAGGTTCTGTGCATTAGTAAAAAGGTAATGCACGGTATGGAAGTAGCCCAAAGAAGGTTAGGAAGGATGGCATTAGGGGGAAATAGGTTTACAGCAGTTGAAGCAATACAGGGGGATATGGGATGGGCTACATTTGAACAGAGAGAAATTGTTAGTAAGTTGGTGTACCTGTGCAGGATATGGGGGCTTCAAATAAAATCCAGTATGGCAGGTAAATACATGGGTAAACGAAATGAAGGTTTCTACTAACTGGGAGAGGAGGGTAAACAGAATATCTAAGAAGATAGGCATATCACTGCCCCCAGGGAGGGAATGGAGGGGGCAAATAACACTTCACAGACTTGTGCAGGACAAAGTTAAGGAGTGGGGTTGGAGCAGTGGCGACAGGGGATGGAGGGAAGGACGAGAAAGAAATCGTTGAGGGTGTATGTGAACAAGCCTAACATAGAGAGGGAGGTAATTTATGACAACACTTGGGAGAGCTCACTTCTATTTCAGGCAAGAGCTGGGTCACTGGAGACAAAACAGAGGATGGCAAAGATCACAGTTGGAGATGAGGGCTGCAGATTATGTGGGGATGAAATGCAGGATGTTAGGCATGTGATAATGGCTTGTCCAGTGCTGGATCACTGCATGAGGGGTTGGGGCACCCCCACCCTGGAAGAGGTTCTGGGGGTTGGGGGGTCTGGTGTGCAGTGGCTGGAATGATTGTGGAAGGCAAAGGTGTTGCATGGGTGCTGGTGGAGATCTAGGCAAAGTGGTCTAGCATGAAAAGTCTCCCTAGCAAGGTTTCTGTCACAAATAATTATATATTCATATTCATATTCAATGACAAGAAGTGCAAAAATCGCAAATGAGTAAGCATGTCACCTAGATGCTTCCTTTTCTCAAAAACCATAAAACCTACATACATGCCGTTTGGCAACGTTGTAGAGTACTACATTCTCTACAATATGGCCAAGATTTATCGTTCTGTGATATACAGAAGAGAAAATATCGCAAAATTCATGATATTTACATGCTTTTCTTTGGGAGAACATTTGCTTTTGCAATATCTCAAAAACTATTAAAGATAGAGCTTTAAAACATAGCGCAAGTTTAAAAAGCCGCTTATTTCACCTACTGGCAAAGTTTTACCTGTGTGGTTTCCATAGAATTGGAGAAATTTTACAAAACAAGTGTAATGACAAAAAGTGCTGGAAATTGCAAAAAATCCCTTTTTTCCTCAAGGAGTAAGCTTGTCACAAAGATGCTTCTTCTTCTGAGAAACTATAAAAGCCACCGACATGCCGTTTGGCAACGTTGTAGAGTATCACATTCTCTATATTCTGGCAAAGATTTATCGTTCTGTGATGTATGGAAAAGAAAATAATGCACAAAGCATGATTTTCACGTGCTTTTCAATAAGAGAACATTCGTTTTTTCAATATCTCAAAAACTAATAAAAATAGAGCTTTAAAACTTAGCAGAAGTGTAAAAAACCGCCTGTTTCACCTACTGGCAATATTTTACACGTATGGTTTCCATAGAAGTGGAAACATTCCACAAAACATGTGTAATGACCAAGTGCTGTAAATCCCGAAAAATCACATTTTTCCTCAATAAGTAAGCTCATTACCTAGATGCTTCTTTTTCTCAAAAACTACAAAAGCTATGGACACACCATTTGGCAACGTTTTAGAGTACCACATTCTCTACATTCTGTTTAAGATTTATCGTCCTGTGATTCATAGAAGAGAAAATATTGCACAAAGCATGATTTTCACATGGTTTTCTAAGGGAGGACATTCGTTTTTTTAATATCTCAAAAACTATTAAAGATACAGCTTTAAAACTTAGCATAAACGAAAAAAAACGTCTACTCCACCAACTGGCTAAGTTATACACGTGTGGTTTATATAGAAGTCAAGAAATTCCACAAAACAAGTGTAATGATAAAAATTGGTGGAAATTGCAAAAAAATCACTTTCTTCTTTAATGAGTAAACCTTTAAGCTGGATGCTTCTTTTTTTAAAAATCTATAAAAGCCACAGTAATGCCGTTTGGTAACGTTGTAGAGTACCACAATTTCTACATTCTGGCCAAGATTTATCTTTCTGTGATGTATGGAATAGAAGTTATCACGCAAAGCATGATTTTCACATGCTTTTCTATGGGAGAACACTCGTTTTTGCAATATCTTAAAAACTATTAAAGATAGAGCTTTAAGACTTAGCAAAAGTTTAGAAACCGAATATTTCACAAACTGGCAGAGTTTTACACGTGTGGGTTCCATAAAAGTGGAGAAATTCCAAAAAACATTTGAGAGGACAAAAAGTGCTGAAAATTGCTAAAAATTACTTTTTTCCTCAATGAGTAAGAATGTTACTTACATGCTTATATTTCTCAAAAACTATAAAAGCAACAAACATGCCGTTTGGCAACATTGTAGAGTACCTCATTCTATACATTTTATCCAAGATTTATCGTTCTGCAATGTATAGAAGAGAAAATATCGCACAAATTATGATTTTCCCATGATTTTCAATGTGAGAACATTCGTTTTCGCAATATCTCAAAAACTATTTAAGATAGAGCTTTAAAACTTAGCAAAAGTGTAAAAATCCGCATATTTCACATAGTAGTGGAGAAATTTTACAAAACATGTGTAATTACAAAAAGAACTGGAAATTGCAAAATATCACTTTTTTCCTCAATGAGTAAGCATTTCACCCAGATGCTTCTTTTTCTGAAAACTATATAAGCTACAGAAATGCCGTTTAGCAACGTTTTAGAGAACCACACTCTCTACATTCTGGCTAAGATTTATCGTTCTGTTAATTATAGAAGAGAAAATATAGCACAAATCAGGATTTTTACCTGCTTTTCTAGGAAAGAACATTCGTTTTTGCAATATCTCAAAATCTAATAAAGATAGAGCTTTAAAACTTAGCCAAAGAGTAAATCCCGCCTATCTCACCAACTGGCAAAGATTTACACATGTGCTTTCCATAGAAGTGGAGAAATTCAACAAAACATGTGTAATGACAAAAGTGCTGGAAATCACGAAAAATCACTTTTTTCCTCAATTAGTTAGCATGTCACCTAGATGCTTCCTTTTCTAAAAAAACTATGAAAGCTATCGACATGCCGCTTGGCAACGTTGTAGAGTACCACATTCTCTACATTATGGCCAACATTTATTTTTCTGTGATGTATAGAAGTGAAAATATTGCACAAATGATGATTTTCACATGCTTTTCAATGGGAGAACATTCATATATGCAATATCTTAAAAACTATTAAAGATAAAGTTTTAAAACTTAGCAAAAGTTTAAAAACTGCATATTTCACCTACTGGCAAAGTTTTATACGTGTGGTTTCTTTAGAAGTAGAGAAATTTCACAAAACAGGCGTAATGACAAAAAGTGTTGGATATTGCAAAAAATCACTTTTTTCCTCAATGAGTAAGTATGTCGCCTAGATGCTTCTTTTTAACAAAAACCATAAGAGCTACAGACATGACGTTTAGCAGCTTTGTAGAGTACCACATTCTCTACATTTTGGCCAAGATTTATCGTTCTGTGATGTATAGAAGAGAAAATATCACACAAATCATGATTTTCACACACTATTCTATAAAACATTTGTTTTTACAATATCTCAAAAGCTATTAAAGATAGAGCTTTAAAACTTAGCAAATGTGTAAAAATCCGCCTATATCACGTACTGGCAAAGTTTTACACGTGTGGTTTTCATAGAAGTGGAGAAATTCCTGCAAACATGTGTAATGACAAAAAGTGCTGGAAATCACGAAAAATCACTTTTTTCCTCAATGAGTATGCATGTCACCCTAATGCTTCGTTTTCTCAAAATCTATAAAAGCTTAAGCCATGCTGTTTGGCAAAGTGGTAGAGTACCACATTCTCAAATTTCTTCAAGAGAAAACTTTGCACAAATCATTATATTCACATGCTTTTCTATAGAATATTCGTTTTTGCAATATCTCAAAAACCATTAAAGATAGAGCTTTAAAAATTAGCAAATGTGTAAAAATAACGTATTTTACCTACTGGCAAAGTTTTACACGTGTGGTTTCTATAGCAGTAGAGAAATTCCACAAAACATGTGTAATGACAAAAAGTGCTGGAAATTGTGAAAAATCACTTTTTTTCCTGTTTCCTAGACCGCCATTGTTTCATAGAGCGCCGTTGTTTCAAAGAGCGCCATTGTTTCATAGAACACCATTGATTCATAGAGCACCGTTGTTTCAACTGAGTAGGTTGGGTTTTCTTAGTCCTCCTGTGTTTAAACACATAAAACGTTAAAAACTTTATGGTAAGAGCTGTTTTTGCTATTTATTTAGCTGCTATATCATTTTCTTCACTGTTTGGGTTTGTTTTCTTCTGTTTTTTTAGAGTGTTTTATTCTCTAAGACTAGATAGTAAACTGTTATATTAATGTAATTTTGGCCTCTTTATCTATGACAATGTATTTGTTTATACAAAATGGATAAGTCTTGAACAGCATTATCATTAAACTTGTCCAGTTGTATCTTTTATATCAGAGATGCCTTCTCTTGGTTCATGCTATATCTGTAAGAATAATGTATTATCTAGAAGTGCATCCATGAAATGTACTCTATGTTCTCATAGACTTCATGGAGAGTGTCTCAATGTAAGTAGCACAGATCTGCATTTGATGGCCCCATCCTGTAAATGTAGCCTCTGCCTTGCATTGCAGATGGAAAACTCTCCTGTTTGTACTCCCACTTGTCCACTAGTTGCCCCATCAAAGCAGAGGGGAAAGTAGAATTATCATCCCCTATTGCTGTTCCTATGGACCAATTAGCATCACTGGTTTACAAACTAATTGAGAACCTTCAACCTCTTTTGGATCTTACCCAGTCTATTCGTGATATGCTAACTCAGGTGCCACTTACGGCAAAGGACGTTGCCAATTTAAAAGTTCAGGCTTCTAAGATGGCTGTCGACCTGGTGGACCTTAAATCAGAGGCCACCAAGATGACTAAAAATATTGCTGATTTAACTACTGAATTTCAAGCTTTGAAAGCTTCTATGTTAAACAAACCCCAAACTGGTGAGAGTACCTCTCACCCAAAGATGTCTTATGCTTCTGTGGCAGCTAGACGTGCTCCCCCTTTATGCTTTCCCTATAAGAGGTACCCACCTAATGACCCAAAACCTCCTACTGCTTCCTTGGATTGGTCCACCTTGGACTCCTGTTCTGTAATTGAGGGGCAGAATTACAGTCAGTATACCAGGCCCCCCCAAACCATCTACCAGATCTAGTACTTTGCTAAATGGAAAAGCTAAAATATCTCATCTTCATGCGGCCCGAAGGCATAAGTTATTCAGGCTATTTGTAACTCGTCTAGCACCTACTGAAACGTGTAGCAGTATACTTGAAAACCTGCATAACTATAGCATTCAGGAAATCAATGCTATATTTAAGCTGTGATCCAATTTTTGACTCTTACTCCTCATTTGTTATTCTAACCTGAAGGGACTGTTTATAAGGCCTATCGTGGCAGGTTCCTTGAGGACCAAGCAGTGGAATCCTGGCACTCCCCCCAGTGTATTAGGGGCTTATTTCCTTCTAATAAGGTGAATGATAAGTCTGCAGCCACAGTAAGTATTGCTAGAAAGGGCACTGGAGAGGAGTGTCCTCAGCAGATTGTGACTGAAGCATGCCTTTTACAAGTCTAAAGATTTACTATCAAAAAGTGTGTGGGCTTCATTCCAAAAGCCTAACCTTTCTTTCTAATGTAATTTGTACTGACTATCATATAATAGCTCTCACTGAAACCTGGCTTTCTGCCGAAATGGCCTCCTCTAACTATTTTCCTCCTTTTACTCTGTTTTATGTCTTGATAAATCCCACTCATACTGTCGGGGGTGGGCTTTTGATCGCTATTAAAACTAACCTTCTTCCAGTGAGAACACATGTTATAACTGACATTTCTACAAATGAACATATCCTCGCTGTTCAGATCTTTCTTTCTCAGTTATCTCTACCTCTACTGTTTATATTACGGTATTTTCCTCCAGCTATTTCATCCTCCATATTCCTTACCGAAGTGGCTACTATTAATGACCTGTTGGTAAACTACTCCTCAGTTTTGCTTCTTGGAGACTTCAATCTCCCTGGTATAAATTGGTTGAGTTCTCCCCCTATCTACCTAGGGGTGAGCTACCCTAGCAAGGCTGAGGCTCTGATAGCCTTAGAAATCTCTGGAAATTTGACTCAGTGTAATAATATTATTAAGGCTAACCACAAGCTTCTAGACTTGTGCTTCACAAATCTGTCTGCTGAAATTAAGGAAGCTTTACCTTTGTCAGTTATTGACTCCCACCAACCCCCTCTCCTTGTGTTCATGGAACAAGCACTGGATGCATTTTCTCTCCCCATCAATACTAGACCTCACTGGAAAGATGGGGATTACATTGGTTTATATAAACATCTAGCAAGAATAGATTGGTCATCTCTGTTTAGTCTATCCTCTGCATTGGAAGCAGTTAATTCTTACAATATTATTAGGAGGGAGGCCCTGGCAAATTTCATTCCATGGAAGACTTCCAGGTCCCACGATGGATGCTACCCATTTTGGTTCAGCGTGGAGTTGATACATGCATTGAAACATAAAAAGGCATGCTTTCTCCCTGAAAAAAGTAAACTGTCACCACTGCATATTAAAAACTTCAACTATTACAGGAGTACAGTGAAGAGTTTAATAAATCGTGGTAGGCATCATTTGCATCTGCTTCTTTCTCAGAATATAAATTCTACAGGAACATTTTGGAAAATATATAATATGATGAAGGTAGGTGATTCTTACCTTTTTGAACCTTCAGAAGTCTGCAAGTATTTTGCAGAATACTATCAAGAGATCAGTGGTAATAGTCCAAATCCTTCTCAGGCTTTTCATTATCCATTTTCACTGTCTGCTGCAGCCGATGCTCTTCACTTCTCTGAAATCTCAAATGAAGATGTTTTCAAAGCCATTAATAAGTTAAAGCCCACTTTTGCAACTGGGCCCGAATTCATCCCCTCTGCACTATTGAAAGCATATAAGGATCTTTTGTTTCCTACTCTTGCACGTTTATTTTCCTGGTGCCTTTCTACTGCAGACCTTCCTTTGATCTGGAAAACAGCTCATGTTCTTCCGATCTTCAGGTCAGGCTCCCGTGCGAGTCCCAAGAATTATCGGCCGATTTCTCTTATATCTCCTA
Organism: Trigoniulus corallinus; assembly: GCA_013389805.1. Lineage (NCBI taxonomy): Eukaryota > Metazoa > Arthropoda > Diplopoda > Spirobolida > Trigoniulidae > Trigoniulus > Trigoniulus corallinus. The sequence goes on along the minus strand of JAAFCE010009127.1, from coordinate 20,067,177 downwards.
CTGTAAAAATTTTTGAAAGAATTTTATTTTATAAAATGGCATTTTGGGCTAGGCATCTCATAGCCCCAAATCAGCATGGATTTACTAAGGGTAGCTCCACTGAAACTAACCTTTTAGCACATCTTAATTCTATCAATAATGCATTTCAATCACATGCTGAATATCATTCTATTAACTTAGATCTCTCTAAGGCTTTATAGTGTACCTATTTCTTTGCTTCTCTATAAATTATCTACCTATGGTGTATCTTCTCAACTATGTCTATTCTGGCAGTCTTACCTTTCAATGAGGGTTAACTATATAAAACTTGGTTCCTTTGTTAGCTCTTCATGTTATTTCCAGTCGACTGGTGTCCCAAAAGTCAGTGTCTTAAGCCCTCTACTTTTTACATTATTTATTAACGACCTGTTTGCAACCATATCACCTTATCTAGATTTACTGGCATTCATTGGCATTTACTGGCTTCCCCATCGTTTGCCAGCACAGGAAAAGTGTCGTCTGCCTAGACAGATATGAGGCTGTGCTAGACACTCACTTTCTTGAAGCTGGTTTAGATATTTTTATTATTCATTTATTTATTTATTTTTTGCATATATATCTCCATTGCTTTTTGGTCTTTCTTTCATTTGTATTTATATGTTGGGTTTGGGTTTTGATTGAGGTTGTATAGGAGGACTGCCAGGTGAGTGTAAGACGTCCACTCACTTGGCAATGATTAGTCAATTAACAAGTGTCTCCTGAGGGGTAGGACGGCCCCCACAGGTAGCCCTGCCAATACTGCTGTGGGTTCTGGACGTCTGACTGGGGTGCCCCAGTCAGAGATGTCATACCACATAGGGGGGCAAACTGAGATTAGGAACATTGAATATTGGGACCCTCTAAGAAAAAACTGGGGAACTAGTCACCACACTCAAGCATAGGAAGATCAGCATTGCATTCCTCCAGGTGATAAAATGCAATGGTAATAGGTCAAGGGTCCTGAAGGGGATACAAGATTATTTATACAGGCAGTGTAGAGGGTCAAAATGGGGTGGGAATTATTTTATGTAGTGATTTGCAGCAGGGATCACTTCAGTCAGGAGAATCAACAGTAGGTTAATGTTAGTTACTGTAGTGTGGCCAGGTATAGAATTCCACCTCATCAGCACATATTCCCCCAAAGCTGGTCTGGAAGACACCATAAAAGCAGCCTTCTGTGATGATTTTTATGAGGTGGTGCAGTCAGCTGAAAACACAATGAGACAGGGCAGAGGAAACAAGCAACTGATTATTGGGGGTGACTTTATTGCACACGTGGGCAATAAGGGTCAGGGATATGAGGATGTACATGGAGGATGTGAGTATTGCACACTCAACCTAGAGGGGCAGAAGGTATATAAAACAGCAAGAGCACATGGCGTTGTTTTCACAAATGCATAGTTCATGTCACCACAGGGGAGGTCACAAATAGACTTTTTCATGGTTTGGAAGTAGCACAGGACAGAGATCCAAGACTGCTGGGCAGTACCCAGTGAGGATTTCCAGAAGGAAAGTGGGCATAAGGTGCTCATGATTGAATTACAAATAAAGGGGACAGTGAAGATACAAACCTAGAAGGGAGAATCTGCTATTAGGTAGTGGAAACTGCCCACAAAGGCAGAGAAATTCAGACCTGAGGTTCTAAGCCAGGTCGACTGGAACTGGGATGGGTCAGCCAATGCCATGAAGGACAGGGTTGCAAGGAAGCTTAGTGGCTGTGGAGACGCACTGCTAGGTAATAGTAGAGTAGAAAGCACGTATCAGGGTTGGCAAACATGGTAGTGAAATGAAGAGGTTGAAGCTGCCATCAACCTAAAGAAGGTAGCTTTCCATAGGTGGAGGGACTTAGGGAATCAGGACTCAAAGATGGACTATGTTCAGGCAAGGAAAAGCGCCAGGAGGACCATCGCCCTGGCCAACTACCAGAAGTTTGAGGCATTATATTAAAAGTTAGGGACAAGAGAAGGAGAGAAGACAGTTTTTTGACTAGCTAAGACCAGGGATAGAAGTAGTAAGGATGTTAACAGGGCTATAACGGTCAAGGATGCCAATTGTGGAGTTCTGTTTCAACCAGCAAAGGTAATCAAAAGGTGGGGGAATACTACCACACCCTCTTAAATGATGCCAACTGTGCAGCAGGCACAGACAGCCATCCCATCTCTCTATTACAGGGTGAGGGAGGAGAAAATAGTCACAGCCCTTCAAAAAATGAAAGGTTACAAAGCAGTAGGCCCAGATAAGATCCCTTTTGATGCTTGTCACACCTTGGGGACCACAGGAATTACATGGTTAGGGAAGCTTTTTTAAAAAGTTAGCAAATGGGGATAGGATACCTTCTGCATGGTGAGAGAGATGGAAAATTCCACTGTTCAAGGGCAAAGGTGATGTACAGGACTCTGGAAACTATAGAGGCAAAAAGCTAATGAGCCTTTCAATGAAGCTGTGGGAGCAAGTTATAGAGTGTCACCTCAGAAAACAAACTAGTGCCATTTGCGTTTATGCCTGGTAGATCTACCATGGAACCAATCTTTATTCTATGACAGATGATACAGAAGCATACAGAAGCAAAAAAGGAATTTCATGTTATATTCATTGATCTGGAGAAGGCATATGATAGTGTCTCTAGACAGGTATTATGGAATGTTATAAGAAAGAAAGCAGTTGATGAAGTCCACATTAGGATAGTGCAGGATAGGTATGATGGTTCCATTACTAGGGTGAGGACAGCATGGGGTCACACTGCAAGCTTCAAAGTTAAGGTGGATGTGCATCAAGGTTCGGCCCTTAGCCCATATCTATTCACTCTAGTAATTGATGAGCTGCTTATGGGAATACAAGAATGGGCCCCTCAGTACTTGCTGATGATATAGGAGGGCTAGAGGAGTCCAAAGAGGATGCACAAAAGGACCTACAAGACATTAAGACAGCAGTGGAAAGACAGAGTCTGAAGGTAAACACAGGGAAAACTAAGTACCTAGCTTTTAATTTTAGTGGCTAGGGACAAGAGGGTGAGAATCATTGCAGAGGAGTGGCCATTCAAGTGGCACAAGCATGTTGTTATTTAGGATCAGATTTTCAGTGCAATGGAGAAATAGATTCTGACGTGACCCATAGGATCAATGCAGCATGGCTGAGGTGGAGACAGGCGAGTGTGGTCCTAGGTGACCGCTGGGTACTAATTAAGTTAAGGGTAAAGTAAACAGAACCGTCATTAGGCCTACATAGCTGTTTGGCTAAGAGTGCTGGGCAGTTAGGAAGAATCATGAAGGGCAAATGCAAGTGGCTGAGATGAATATGCTGTGCTACATAAGTGGGGTATCACGAGTGGACAGTATTAGAAATTAATATGTTAGAGGTAGATTGGGGGTGGGAGAAATTGCAGAAAAGATTGGAGGGAACTGGTTGTGGTTGTGTGGGCATGTGATGAGGAGGGGAGAGGAGGAGCTTATTAGGTCCATTGTAGGACTGCAGGTTAATGGTGGGACCAGATGTAGAAGGCAAACAAAAACGACATGGTAGCAGGTGGTGCAGAGGGACATGGAGGCGCTTAGGGTGGATGGGGACTTGGTGTGTGATAGGTGGGAGTGAAAAATTAGAACCAACTTTTTGCTGTATCTCAATTTCTATTATAGCTTCAGCCATGCCGTTTTGCACATTATTGGAATACCAGATTCCAAACATTCTTGCAAAAATTTAGAGTTCTATTGCATATAGAAGAGAAAACATTGCACAAAGTGCGTTTTCTCATTGATTTCAATGGAAAAACTTCATTTTTTTTATTTTGCAATATCTCAATTTCTATTAAAGCTACAGCCATGCTGTATGGCATATAACCTGCAGTACCACATAACCTGCATTGGAGCACAAATTTACAGTTCTATGATGTGTTGGTGAGAAAATATCGCTCAAGGAGTGTTTTCCCATTGATTTCAATAGAAAAACTACGTTTTTTTTATTATATCTCAATTTCTATTAATGCTACAGACATGCCGTTTTGCACGTTATTGGAGTACCACATTCACAACATTCTGTCAAAAATGAATTTGGCTATCATGAATGGAAGAGGAAATATCACACAAAGTGTGTTTTCTTATTGATTTCAATTGAAATCAATTTTTCTTTTGATATATCTCAATTTCTATTAAAGAAAAACCCATACCGTTTTCCAAATAATAGGAGTACCACATTCCCTACATTCTGGAAAAATTTTTAGTTCAATGATGTATAGGAGCGAAAATATCACACATAGTATCTGTTCGCAATGATTTCAATGGAAAAACTTCATTTTTTTTTTTTGCAATATCTCCATTTCTAATAATGTTACAGCCATGCTGCTTTGCACATGATTAGAGTACCACATTCCCTACATTCTGGAAAAATTTTCAGTGCAACGATGTATGGTAGCGAAAATATCGCACATAGTATCTGTTTCTAATGATTTCAATGGAAAAACTTCATTATTCTTTTTGCAATATCTCCATTTCTAATAATGTTACAGCCATGCTGCTTTGCACATGATTAAAGTACCACATTCCCTACATTCTAGAAAAATTTAGTTTTATCATGTATAGCAGAGAAAACGCACATCATGTGTTTTCCTATTGATTCATTTTTCTTTCTTCTATATCAAAATTTCTGTTACAGCTGAAGCCATGCCATTTTGAACAGGGTTGAGGGTACCACATTACCAACATTCTGGCAAACATTAACAGTTTTACTGATTATAGGAGATAAAATATTGCACAATGTATGTTTTCCTATTTATTTCAATGGAAGAACTTCATCTTTCAATTTTTCCTATATCTCAATTTCTATAAAAGTTACAGCCATGCCATTTTGAACATGATTGGAGTACCTCATTCCCTACATTCTGGCAAACGGTTACAGTTCTGTGATCTATAGGAGAAAAAAGATTGCACAAAATGAGTTTTCCAATTGATTTCAATGAAAAAACTTAATATTTTCTTTTCCTATATCTCAATTTCTGTTAAAGTCACAGCCATGACATTTTGCACATCATTTGAGTATCACATTCTCTACATTCTGGCAAAAATTTACAGTTTTGTGATGTATAGGAGATAAAATATCTCTCAATGTGTGTTTTCCAATTCATGTCAAAGGGAAAACTTCATTTTTCTTTTTGCTATATATTAATTTTATTAAAGATACAGCCATGCCGTTTTGCACATTTTTGGAGTATCACATTACCTACATTATCGATAAAATTTACAGTTTTTTATTGTATAGAAGAGCAAATATCGCTCAAAGTGTGTTTTTCCATTGATTTCAATGAAAGAACTCCATTTTTCTTTTTCCTATTTCTCAATTTCTATTAAAGCTACAGTAATACCGTTTTGCACATTACTATAGTACTACATTATTACAATTCTGGATGAAAGTTATAGTTCTATTATGTATAGGAGAGAAAATAGTGAACAAAGAGTGTTTTCCTATTAAACTCCATTTTTCGTTTTTCCAATATCTCACTTTCTAATAAAGCTGCAGCCATACAGTTTTGAACATGATTGGAATACCACATTCCATGCATTCTGTCGAAATTATGTTGTTATATTATATATATAGGAAAAAAATATCTCACAAAGTGTGTTTTCCCATTGATTTGAATAGCAAAACTATATATTTCTTTTTCTATATCTCAATTTCTATTAAAGCTACAGACATGCTGTTTTGCACATGATTGGAGGACCACATTACCAACATTGTGGATAAAAGTTATGATTCTATTAGGCATAGGAAATGAAATATCACACAAAGTGTGTTTTCCTATTGATTGCAATGCAAAATCTCCATTTTTCTTATTGCTATATCTCAATATCTATTAAAGCTACAGCCATGCCGGTTTTCAAATGATTGGAGTTCCTCATTCTCTATATTCTGGCAAGGGTGTTTTTCTAATAATTATAATGTAAAGACTCCAGTTTTCTTTTTGCTAATATCAGTTTCTATTGAAGCTACAGTTATGTCGTTTAGCACACGAGTGTAGTACGTCATTCCCTACATTCTCACAAAAATTTACAGTCCTATCATGTATAGGAGATAAAACGCACAAAGTGCGTTTTCCAAGTGATTTTAATGGAAAAACCTCATTTTTATTTTGGCCACTGCTCAATTTCTATGAAAGCCAGAGCCATCCCTTCTTGCACATGATTGGAGTGCCACATCCCCTTCATTCTTTTCATGTATAGGACAGAAAATTTGGCACAGTGTGTTTTCTCATTGATTTCAATGGAAAAACTTTATATATCTTTTTGTTCTATCACAATTTCTATTAAACTACAGTCATGCCATTTTGCACATGATAAGAGTACCTAATTCTCTATCTTCTAATAAAAATTTGCAGTTCTTTGTTATAAAGGAGAGAAAGTGTCGCTCAGAGTGTGTTTTCAGATTGATTCAAAATTTAAAACTCCATTTTTCTTTGTGCTATATCACAATTTGTATTAAATCTGCAGTTAGGCCGAATTGTACTTTATTGGAGTACGGCATTTTCTACATTCTGGCCAATATTTGCAGTTCTGTTATGTATAGGAGACAAAATGCTCAAAGTACACTTTACCATTGATTTTAATGTAAAAACTCCATTTTTCTTTTTCCTATAACTTAATTTCTATGAAAGCTACAGTAATGCTGTTTTGCACATTATTTTGGTACCACACTTCCCAACATTCTGGATAAAAAATTTATGATTCTATTCTGTATAGGAACGAAAATATTGCACAAAATGTTTTTTCCATTGCTTTCAATGAAAAAACTTAATATATCTTTTTGCTATATCTCAATTTCTGTTAAAGCTTCAGCCATGCCGTTTTGTAGGAGAAAAAATATCCCACAAAGTGTGTTTTCCCATATATTTAAATGTAGAAATTCAATTTTTTCTTTTTGCAATGTCTCAATTTCTATAAAAGCTAAAGCAATGCAGTTTTGACAAGGATTGGAGTATCACATTCCCAACATTCTGAATAAAAAAGTTGTGGTTCTATAATGTAAATGTAAGAAAATATTGCACAAAAAGTGTTTTCCCATTGGTTTCAATTTAAAAACTCCATTTTTCGTTTTCCTATATTTTAATTTCCATTAGAGCTACAGCCACGCCGTTTTGCACATTATTGGAGTACCTCATTCCCTACATTCATTCCAAAATTTGTGGTTCTATTATGTAGAGTAAAGAAAATATCGCACAAAGTGTTTTTCCTTTTAAATTTTAATATAATAACTCCATTTATCTTTTTTCTTTATCTCAATTTCTATTAAAGCTACAGCCATGCCGTATTGCAGATGATTAAGGTATCTTATTCTCTACATTCTAAAAAAAATTTACTCTTCTATATTGTATAGTTGAGAAAATATCACACAATGTGTTTATTTATTGATTTTAATGGATAATCTCTATTTTTCTTTTTGCTATATCTCAATTTCTATTAAAGCTATAGCAATGCCGTTTTGCATGTGATTGGAGTACATCATTTCCTACATTTTTGGAAAAATGTACATTGTATAGGTACATTGTAAATGTACACTGTATCTTTGTTGTATAGGAAAAAAAATCGCACAAAGTGTGTTTTTCCACAGATATCAATGTAAAAACCCTATTTTTCTATTTGCTATATCTCAATTTCTATTAAAGATACAGCCATGCGGTTTTGCACATGTTTAACGTATCACATTCCTAACATTCTGGATAAAAGTTATGATTATTTTATTAACAGGAAATAAAATAACGCACAAAGTGTGTTTTCTTATTGATTTTAATGTAGAAATTCCTTTTTTCTTTCTGCTATATCTCAATTACTTCTAAAGCTAAAGCATTGCCGTTTTCAACATGAATTATGTACTCCTCTCAATACATTCTGGACAAAATTTGCAGTTCCATTATATATAGGATACAAAATCTACAAAGTGCGTTTTTCCATTTATTTCAATTTAAAAACTTCATTATTCTTTTTGCTATATCTGAATTTCTATTAAAGCTACAGCCTAACTATTTGGAAAAAATTGAGAACCTCATTCCCTACATTCTCCCAAAAATTTACATTTCTATGTTGAATTAATACTTATTATTATAATTATTTAGCATTATGACATCCAATGTAACAGGAAGATCCCTTATGAAGTGGATTGGTGGGGCGAGAAAGAGGCAACAACTTCAGGATCACTTTTCCCCCTTGCTAATCAAAATTTAGTAATTATTTCTCGTGATTTTTAAACCTTAGATTGTACAAGAAAATAGAACAACAGTTTCACTCGAAGTGTAAAAAAATACAAAAATATTTTAAAAAATGAATAATTATATTAAATTTGCATAAAATGAGATAAAATAATTTCCCATATATTCTAATACATAGTAAAAATGAAAACCTAATATGTTAATATCATACACCGAATTCCATGATCAAGATTCCTTTAAAAATAAATTTTAATTAAAATCTTTTATGACATAAAAATCCAATCCAATTAGCACCAGATTGTTTCATTTCAATTTATTGCTTAAATGAGATTTACCTTTTTTTAAAATGTAAAGGGGTTTAGATAAATCATCAATAATAAGGGCTATACTATTAATGTCCTAATGAGCATGATAAATTGGGTACGTCAAGTCCCCTTTAACAAAAAAATATTGTCTTTGATATGAACTGTGGCTTAGAACACTTATACACAGTCACTTAAGTAAATCTGTACAATTGATATTGTTTTCCAAAATGTGGTAAACCCATTTCATATGCAGGGAATGGCCACACGTAGACCAACACATAAGCCCAAATGTGATGATTGATTTAATCAGCCAATCAACCCACAAGGACAGGAGTCCTTGGAACAAATACATACCCTTAATATTCTGCACAACTGCTTACATCCTTCTTACCTTAAAATATAACAGGTGAAGTTGTTACTGATAGGTTAATTTTGTATCTAAAACTATGCCCAAACCTCTAATAAAATGTTTACATGGAACACATACCCTGTTCAAAAATGAGTAGAGGTATTGTATAGGGAAACATGTCCAGTGAAAGGTTATAATTGCAGATTTGTTATAGTTTAATGACAAGTTATTTGACAACAGACATTGCTTAACTACTTGAAGGAAATCATTTAGGACTTTTGCAATATCCACATCAACCACCACATTAAATTCCAACTGGCTTAAGACACTGCCCTGAGAAACACCCATCACTTGTTCATAATGATTCTCACTCAAACTCCATCAATTTTAACATAGTTGTTCATCATCATCATCGAACCCTCCTCCCGCCAGTGGCAGGGTACCCCCAAGCTACCTCTAACGTAATCATTACGTACTCTGTCAGCTCGGGACACCCCTGTCATGTAATGCAGCATTCGCATCTCAGCCACCTGCATTCTCCTTTCATGGTTCTTCCTAACTGCCCAACACTCTGAGCCATATAGCAAAGCAGGCCTAACGACTGTTTTGTAAACTTTACCTTTTAACTTTATGGGGACCCTGTGGTCGCACAGGACACCACTTGCCTGCCTCCACTTCAGCCATCCGGAGTTAATCCTATGGGTCACGTCTGAATCTATCTCCCCATTGCTCTGGAAAACTGATCCTAAATAACAAAACTCTTGCACCACTGGTATACCCTCACTGCCACAGCGGATCTCACCTCCTTGCCTCCTGGCCACTAAAATTTAAAGCTAGGGACTCTGTCTTCTTCATGTTTACTTTAAGGCCCCCTCTCTCCATTGCTGTCTTAATGTCCTGTAGGCCCTTTAGTGCATTCTCCTTGGACCCCTCAAGCTTCCCCACGTCATCAGCAAATACCAGGCACTGAGGGGCCCATTCTCCTACTCCTGTCAGCAGCTCATCCATTACTAGAGTGAATAGATATGGGCTAAGTGCTGACCCTTGATGCACACCAACCTGGACGTTGAAGTAAGCAGTGTTTCCCCATGCTGTCCTCACCCTAGCAATGGAGCCCTCATACATATCCTGCACTATCCTAATATGGCCTTCATCAACTCCT
>JAAFCE010009127.1:20015851-20048945 GCA_013389805.1 Trigoniulus corallinus | reverse complement strand
TCACACAAAGTGTGTTTTTTCATTGATTTCAATGTAAAAACTCCATTTTTCTTTCTGATTTATTTAAATTTCTATTAAAGCTATAGCCATGCTGCTTTGCACATGATTGGAGTACCTCATCCCCTACATTCTTAAAAAAATTACTGTTTTTTGTTGTACAGGAGAGAAAATATCGCACAAATTGTGTTTTCCCATTGTTTTCAATGTAAAAACTCAATTTTTCTTTTTGCTAAATCACAATTTTTAGTAAATTAAATCCATGCCGTTTTTCACGTGATTGGACTACCACATTCCCAACATTAAGGATAAAAGTTATAATTCTTCTATATATAGGAAAGAAAATATCACGCAAAGTGAGTTTTCTGATTGATATCAATGTAAAAACTCATTTGTTCTTTTTGCTATATCTCAATTTTTTTAAAGTTACAGCCATACCGTTTTGCACATGATTGGAGTACCACATTCCCAACATTCTGGAGGAAAGTAAAGATTACATTATGTATAGAAATAAAAATTTCGCCAAAAGTGGTTTCGCTGATTGATTTTACTATATCCGAATTTCTTTTACAGCTAAAGCCACAGTTCTATGTTTCTAAGGAGAGAAAATTTCGCACAAAGTGTGTTTACTAATGGATTTCAAGGTGAAAACCGTGTTTTTTTATTTTGCTATACCTTAGATTCTATGTAAGCTACAGCAATGCCATTTTGCAATTAATTGAATGCCTACATTTCCGCCAAAATTTAAAGTTCTAGGTTTCTTAGGAGAGAAAATATTGCACAAAGTGTGATTTCCCATTAATTTCAATGTAAAAACTATTTTTCATTTTTCTATATCTCAATTTTTTTAATGCTACAGCCATGCTGTTTTTTGCATGATTGAAGTACTGCATTCCCTACATTCTTGCAAAAATTTACTTTTCTGCATTATATGGCAGAAAAAATATTGCACAACGATTTCCAATTCATTGAAATGTAAAAACTCCATTTTTCTTTTTGCTATATCTCAATTTCTAATAAAGCCACAGCCATGCCGTTTTTCACATAATTGGAGTACCACACTCCCTAACTTATGAATAAAAGATATGATTTTATTATGTATAGGAAGGAAAATATCACTCAAAGTGTGTTTTCCTATTAATATCAATGAAAAACTCCATTTTTCTTTTCACTATATCTTAATTTCTATTAGAGTTACAGCTATGCTATTTTGCAAATGTTTAGAGTACCTCATTTTCTACATTCTCGCAAAAATCTAGTTCTGCGTTGTGTAGGAGAGAAAATATCGCAGAAAGTGTGTTTTCCTCATTAATTTTAATTTAAACAAACCATTTTTCTTTTTCTGTTTCTCAAGTTCTATTTAAGCTACAGCCATGCTGTTTTTCACAAGATTGGAGTACCTCATTTCCTACCATCTCAAAAAAATTCACAGTAGTATAATATATAAGAAAGAAAATATCACACAAAGTGTGTTTTCCCATTGATTTAAATGAAAAACTTCACATTTCTATTAATTCGACAACCATGCTGCTTTGCACATGATAAGAGTACCTTATTTTCTACATTCTCGCAAAAATTTACTGTTCTATGTATTATAAGAGAGCGCACAAAGTGTGTTTTTCTTCATTCTCTATCTCAATCTCTATTAAACCTGCAGCCATACTGCTTTACACATCATTGGAGTACCTCATTTCTCACATTCTTGTAAAAATTTACAGTTCTATTTTGTATAGAAGAGAAAATATTGCATATAGTTTTTTTTCCTATCTACTTGAATGCAAAAACTCAATTTTTTTTATATATCTCATATTCTTATAACGCAACAGCCTTAAGCCGTTTTGCACATGATAGGAGTATCTCATTTCTTACATACCCACAAAAATAACAATTTATACATTATATAGGAGAGAAAATATCGCACAATGTGTGCTTTACCATTATTTCAATGTAAAATCTCAATTTTTCTTATTGCTATTTTTAAATTTCTATTAAAGCTACAGCCATGTCGTTTTGCACATGATTGGAATACCTCATTCCTTACATTTTTGCAAAATTTATAGTTCTATGTTTATAGAAGAGAAAATATCACACAAAAAGTGTTTTCCTATAATTTTAATGTAAAAACTAAATATTTCTTGGTGCTATATCTCAATTTCTGTAAATCTACAGCTATGGCGTTTTGCACATGATTAGAGTACCTCATTCTTGACATCCTCGCAAAAATTTACAGTTCTATGTGATATAGGAAAGAAAATATTGCACAAAGTGTGTTTTTGTATTGATTTAAATGTAAAAACTCAATTTTTCTCTTTCTATGTCTCAAACTCTACTAAAGCTTCAGCCATGCTATTTTGCACATGATTTAGGTACCTCATTTCCCTACATTCTCGCAAAAATTAACAGTTTTTCGTTTTATGGAAGAAAAAATATCTCACAATGGGTATTTTCTAATTGATTTGAATGTAAAATCTTCATTTTTTTTTGCAATATTTAAATGCCTATCAAAGCTACACTCAGGCCATTTTGCACATGATTTGAGTACCAGTTTCCCAACATTTTATGTGAAAGCTATGATTCTCTTATGTATAGGAAAGTAAATTTTGCCCAAAGTTTGTTGCTCTACAGATTTCCATTTAAAAAGTCAATTTTTCTTTTTGCTATATCTAAATTTCTATTAAAGCTACAGCAATGCAATTTTGCAGATGATTGGAGTAACTCATTCCCTACACTTCCACAAAAATTTACATGTTTTATGTAGGGAAATCATCGCAGAAAATGGGTTTCCCAGCGATTTAATGTAAAAACTCTTTTTTTTTTCTTTTTGCTACATCTCAATTTCTATTAAAGCGATAGCCATCCTGATTTGCATATGATTGGAGTACCTCACTCCCTAAATTCTTGCAAAAATTTACAGTCCTATGTTGTATGGATGGAAGACATCACAGAAAGTGTGTTTACCAGTGATTTAATGTAAAAACTACTTTTTTTCTCTATTTGCTACATCTAAATTTCAATTAAAGCTACAGGTATGCCGATTTTCACATCATTGGAGTTATACATTCCCAACATTCTGGATAAAAGTTATGATTCTATTATGTATATGAAAGAATACATCGCTCAAATTGTGTTTTTTTATTGATGGAAATGTAACAACTTCATATGTCATTTTGCAATATCTCACTTTTGATTAAAGCTACAGCCATGCCATTTTGCAAATAATTGAGTATATCATTCCCTACATTATTGCAAAAATAAGTAGTTCAATGTTCTATAGCAAAAAAATATTGCACAAAGTGAGATTTCCCATTGTTTTCATTTCAAAAACTACATTTTTCTTTTTGCTGTATTTTAATTTCTATTAGATCTACAGCCATGCCATTTTACACATGATAAGAACACCTATTTAACTTAACTCTACCAAAATTTTACAATTCGATGTCTTATAGGGGAGAAAATAATGCACAAAGTGATTTTTCCTATTGATTTTAAGGTAAAAACTCTATTTTTTCTTTTTAATTTCTATTAAACCTACAGCCAAGTGCTTTGCAAATGAATGGAGTACCTTATTCCCCATATTCTCATAAAAATTTGCAGATCAGTGTTGTATAGAAGTGAAAATATCGCACGAAGTGTATTTTCCTATTGATTTAAAGCTACAGCTATGCTTTATTGCACTTGATTGCTGTACCACAGTCCCAAAAGTCTGGATAAAGTTTATGATTCTATTATGTATAGGTAAGATAATATTGCACAATGTGTGTTTTTCCATTGATTTCAATGTGAAAACTCCACTTTTCTTTTTGCTTCATCTCAATTCCTATTAAAGCTACAGCTATGCCGTTTTCCAGATGATTCCCTAAATTCTTGCAAACATTTACAGTTTTAAGTTGCATAGGAGAGAAAATATTGCACAAATTATGTTTTCCAATTGATTTCAATGTAAAATTTCCATTTTCATTTTGCTGTAACTCAATTTTTATTATTGAGCTATAGCCATGCCATTTTGCACATGATTGGAGTACCACATTCGAAACATTCTGGATAAAAGTATGATTCTATTATTTATAGGATAGAAAATATGGCACAAAGTGTTTTTTCCTATTTAATTCATTCTAAAAAATTTTACCTTCATTGACTACATTTACTATATTCTTGAGACAATTTACAGTTCTATGTTCGATAGGAGAGAAAATATTGCAAGAAAGTGTTTTCCCATTGTGTGCCACATTTCCAACAATCTGGATAAAAGTTATAATTCTTTTATGTATAGGAAAGAAAATATTGAATAAAGTGTGTTTCCCATTAATCTTAATGTTAAAACTTCAATTTACTTTTTGCTATATTTCATATTCTATTAAAGATACAGCTATGCCGTTTTGCACATGATTGGAGAACCTCATTCCCTATATTTTCAAAAAAATTTAAAGTTCTATGTTATATAGGAGAGAAAATATCACACAAAGTCTGTTTTTCCCTTGATTTTAATTTAAAAACACCATTTTTCTTTTTACAATATCTGAATTTCTTTTAAAGCTCTAGTTATTCCGTTTTGCGCAAGATTGGAGTACCTCATTCCCTACATTCCTGCAAAAATTTACTTTTATGATGTATATGAGAGCAAATATCGCACAAAGTGTGTTTTCCTCATTAGTTAAATAAAGAAAAGGAATTTTTCTTTTTGCTTTATCTCAATTTCTATTAAAGCTATAGTAAAGCCGTTTTCAACATGATTGGACTACGACATTGTCAACATTCTGGATAAAACTTATGATTCTATTATGTATAGAAAAGAAAAAACCACCAAAGTGTGTTTTCCGATTTCAATGTAAAAAATACCTATTTTATTTTTGCTATATCGTTTTACACATGATTGGAGTACCTGATTCCCTACATTCTAGCAAAAAGTTACAGTTGTATTTAGTTTGAGAGAGAAAATTTTGTTCAATGTGTGTTTTCTTTGATTTCAATATAAAAACTCCATTTTTCTTTTTGGAATATCTCAATTTTTATTAAAGCTACAGCCATTCCGTTTTGCACATGATTACAGTACCTCATAGCCTTCATTCTTGTGGAAATTAACAGTGCTACGTTTTATAGGAGAGTAAATGTCGCACAAAGTGTGTTTTCCCATGAATTTCAATGTAAAAACTCATTTTTTATTTTTTTTTATATCTCAAACTCTATTAAAGCTACATGATTATGTCTGGCACATTATTGCACAAGATTGCACATGATTGGAGTTACCCATTACTTACATTCTAAAAAAATTACTGTTCTATGTTTTATGAAAGAGAAAATTTCGCCGAATGTGTGTTTTCCAATTGATTTCAATGTAAAAGCGGTATTTTTCCTTTTGCTACTAATCAATTTCCATGAAAGCTGTAGCCATGCCGTTTTACACATGATTGGAGTACCACATTCCCTACATAATAGCAAAAATTTGAAGTAATGTCATGTATAGTAGAAAAAATGCACAACGTGCATTTTCCCATTGATTTCAATGTAAAGCTTTATTTTTCTTTTTGCTATATCTCTATTTCCTTTAAAGCTACAGCAATGCCATTTTGGAAATGAATGAAGTATTACAATCAATACATCCTATGCAAAATTTCTTGTCCTTTTATGTATAGGAAAGATAATATCGCACAAAGTGTGTTTTCCCATTGATTTCAATTTCAAAACCATTCTTCTTTATTCATTTCAGTTAAAAAACTTGATTTTTCTTTTAGCAATATCTCAATTTCTATTAAAGCTACAGCCATACTGTTTTGAGCATACTTGGAGTACCACATTCCCAACATTCTGGTAAAAATTTACAGCTCTCTAATGATAAGAGAGAAGATATCGCACAAAGTATTTTTTGGAAAAACTTCAATTTTCTTTTTGCTACATCTCAATATCTATTAGAGCTAATGTCATGCGCTTTGAACATTGTTGGAGTATCACATTCTCTATATTCTAGCCAAGATTTGATGTTCTATCATATTTAGTAGACAAAATACACAATGTGCGTTTTCCCAATGATTTCAATAGAAGAACTTCATTTTCTTTTTGCTATATCTCAAATTCTAATTAAGCTACAGCCACGCCGTTTTCCGTATCATTGGAGTACCTCATTCCCTACATTCTTGCTAAATGGTACAATTCTATGTTGTATAGCAAAGAAAATACCGCACAAAGTGTTTTTTCCATTGATTTAACTGTAAAAAATCAATTTTTCTTTTTGCTTTGTCTCAATTTCTGTAAAGCTACAGCCATGCCGCCTTGCACATGATTTGAGTACCTCATTCACTACATTCTTGAAAACATTTAAAGTTCAATTTTATATAGGGGAGAAAATAATGCACAAAGTGTTTTCCAATTGATTTCAATAAATAAACTCCAATTTTCTATTTCCTACATCTCAATTTTTATTTAAGCTTCAGCCATGCCGTTTTGCAAATTATTTGAGTACCTCACTAACTTCAATCTTAAAAAATTTACCGTTCTATGTTGTATAGAAGAGAAAATATCGCACGAAGTGTGTTTTCCTATTTAATTTCAGTACAAAAACTCAATTTTTCTTTTTGCTATATCTAAATTTCTATTAAAGCTACAGCCATGCTATTTTGCACATTATTGGAGTAACTCATTCCCTGCATTCTCACAAAAATTTACAGTTCTATGTTTGTATGGAGAGAAAATATCGCACAAAGTGTTTTTTCCCATTGATTTCAATGTAAAAACTACATTTTTATTTTTGCCATAACTCAATTTATGTATAGGAAGATAATTTCGCACAAAGTGTTGTTTTCCCATTGATTTCAATGTCTAAACCATTCTTCTTTATTCTATATCTCAATTTCTATTAAAGCTACAGCCATCCCGTTTTGCAAATGATTGGAGTATTACATATCCTATGTTGTAGTAAAATTTTAAAGTTCTTTGATGTATAGGAAAAAACCGCCAAAAGTCGGTTTTCCCATTGATTTAAGTTAAAAAAACTTCGTTTTTCTTATTGCAATATCTCAATTTCTATTAAAGCTTAAGCCATACCGTTTTGTGCATAGTTGGAGTACCACATCCCCTACAATCTGGGAATAAGAGAGAAAATATCGCACAGAGTGTATTTTTTTATTTATTTCAAGGGAAAAACTGCAATTTTCTTTTTGCTATATCTCAATTTCTATTAAAGCTAAAGGAATGCCGCTTTGCACATGATTGGAGTACCACATTCCCTTCCTTCTGGGAAAAATTACAGTTCCATGATGTATAGGGGAAAAAATATCACACATAGTGTGTATTCCCATTCATTTAAATTAAAAAACTCCATTTTTCTTTCTTACAATATCTCAAATCCCATTAAAGCTACAGCCATGCCGTTTATCACATGGGTTGAGTACGACATTCCTTACTTTCTAGAAAAAATTTACAGTTCTATGATGTATAGGAGAGAAAATGTCGCCCAAGTTGAGTTTTCCTATTGATTGCAATGGAAAAACACGCAATTTCTTTTTGCTTAATCTAAATTTATATTAAAGATACAGCCATGCCACCTTACACATTATTGGAGTACCACATTCCCGATATTCTAGATAAAATTTGATGTTCTATCATGTGTAGGGGAGAAAAACAGCTCTAACAAAAACACCTCTATAATGTATAAGAGAAAGAATAACGCATAAAGTGTGTATTCCCATTGAAATCAATGGAAAAACTTGATTTTTCGTTTTAAACATTCTCTACATTCTGGCAAAAAGTTACTGTTTTTTTATATAGGGAAGAAAATCTCACACAAAGTGTTTTTTCTCATTGAATTCCATGGAAAAACGTCATTTTTCTTTTTGCTTTATCTCAATTTCTATTAAAGCTTAAGCCTTGCGATTTTCGGAGTACCACATTTCCTGCGATTTGGCCAAAATTAAGAGTTCTACCATGTATAGCAGAGAATACAAACCAAGTGTTGTTTCACATTGATTTTAATGAAAAAACTTCATTTCTCTTTTTGCTATATCTCTATTTCTATGTTCAATGGAAAAACTTTAATTTTCTTTTTGCTATATCTCAATTTCTAGTAATGCTTTAGTAATGCCGTTTTGCACATGATAGGAGTACAACATTCCCATTTTGCATTGCTTCTCCTCCTATACATGACAGCATTTCAAATTCTGGCCAGAATGTAGAGAATGTGGTACTCCAATCATTTGCAAAACTAAATCGCTGTAGCTTTAATAGAAATTCAGATATGGCAGTAAGAAAAATGAAGTTTTTTTATTGAAATCAATGAGAAAAATCACTTTGTGTTATTTTTCTCCTATACATGATAGAACTGTAAATTTTGTCTAAAATATAGGGAATGTGGTACTCCAATCATGTTACAAACGGCATATCTGCAGCTTTCATAGAAATTGAATTAAAACAATAAAACGGTAAAGTTTTGCCGGAATGTTTTCAATGTGCTACTCCAATCATGTGCAAATCAGCATGGCTGTAGCTTATATAGAAATTTAAATATAGGAAAATGAAAAATGACTTTTTTCCGTTGATTAAAATAAAAAAATACTTTGTAAAGTTTCGCCAGAATGATACTTAACTCACTGGAAAATGACATAACCATTGCTTTAATATAAATTGAAATATTGTAATTTTTTTCCATTGAAATCAATATAAAATTGCAATTTGTTTGATATATTCTCTCCTATATAATATAGAACTGTAAATTTTTCATAGAATGTTGAATTGATTTGTTTGTTTGATTTTGTTTTAGGGCCCATCGAACTACAATGGTCATTAGGGCCCAACGACACAATAAAAGCAGCAAAAGCCAAAACAGACATAACAATAAATGTAGCAAAAGCCAAACCAGAAATTACAATAAAAGAGGCAAAAGCCAAAACAGACATAACAATAAATGCGGCAAAAGCCTAAACAGACATAAGAATAAAATTAGGAAAGGCAAAACAGACAAAACAGTAAATATGTCAAAAGCCCAAACAGACAAAACAATAAAAGCGGCAAAAGCCAAGAAGGACACAACAGAAAAAGTGGCAAAAGCCAAAACCAAAACAGAGATAAAAAGGCAGACGCCAAAACCAACACAGACATAAAAAGGCAGAAGCCACAACCAACACAGACATAAAAAGGCAAACGCCATAACAAAACAAGATTGCAATAAATATATATTATTTGGTGTAAGAAGCCAGAATGATGGGAATGTGGTATTCCAATCATATTTAAAATGGCATGGCCATACCTTTAATAGAAATTGAGATACAGTGGAAAGAAAAATAACATTTTTCTAATGAAATAAATAGCAAATCACACTTTGTGCGTTTTCTCTCCTATACATGATAGAACTGCAAATTTTTAACCAGAATCTAGGGAATGTGATACCCCAAATCATTTGCAATCATTTCCGACCTTTTTCTATAGGAGAGAAAATATCACACAAAGTGTGATTTCCCATTTATTTAAATGGAAAAAATTCATTTTTCTTTTTGCTATATCTCAATTTCTATAAAAGTTACAGCCATGCCGTTTTGCACATTGTTTTGCAGTAAAACATTCGTTACATTTCGTCTGAAATTTACAGTTCTATCATGTGTAGGGGAGAAAATGCACAAAGTGTGTTTTTCCATTGAGTTCAATTTAAGAACTTGATTTTTCATTTTGCTATATTTCAATTTCTATTAAAGCTACAGCCATGTCGTTTTGCACATGATTAGAGTGCCACATTCCCTAAATTCCACCGAATATTTACATTTCTGATAAATATAGGAGAAAAAGCACAACTAGTGTGATTTTCCATAGAAAATCTTCATTTTTTATTTTGCTTTATCATAATTTCTATTAATGCTACAGCCATTCCGTTTTGCACATGATTGGAGTACCACATTTTCTACATTCTGGCCAACATGTACAAATATATCATGTATAGGAGAGAACGTATCACACAAATTGTTTTTATTATTGATGTCAATGGAAGAACTTCATTTTTCCATTTGCTATATGTCAATTTTTTTTCAATCTACAGCCATGTCGTTTTGCACATGATTGTAGTACCTCATTCTCTACAAAGTAGCCAAAATTTACAATTCTATCATGTAGAGGAGGAAACATAGTGCAGAAAGTGTGTGTTTTTCTATTGATTTCTTTGGAAAAACTTGACTTTTTGTTTCTCTATATCTCAATTTCTGTTAATGTTACAGTAATGCCATTTTGCACGTGATTGAATTACAACATTTTAACATTCTTGCAAAAATTTACAGTTCTATTTTATATAGGAGAGAAAATTCTATTTTATATAGCTTTCAGGTCATTCCTTTGCCATTCACTGCAGACCTGAAGCTATTTAAAGAGGTTTTAAATGTGGATAATGCCAGAGTCCTAAATGATTCCATCTGAGTAGTTGAACAATGGCTGTTGTCAAATAACCTGTCATTAAATTATAAATAATCTGCAATTATAACATTTCACTGGACATGATCCCCTATACTATACCCCTATTAATTCTTGAATGGGGTACATGTTACAGGTATACAAGTGATAAGAGATTTTGGCATAGTTTTAGATAGAAAATTAACATATTAGCTACATCTTCACCAGTTATATTTGAACTTAAAAAGGATCTATGCTGTTGTGCAGAATATCAGAAGTATGTTTTTATTTCCAGTACTTCAGTTCTGGTTATTTGATCAGCTGATTAAACCAAACATAACATATGGGCTTATGTGTTGGTCTACATGTGACCATTCCTGACTTTTGAAATCGGTCATGTTGCATGACAAAGCATTAGACATTGAACCAGCCAAAGATAGGCACATAACAATATCTATGAATGTCCCTCAAATGGAGGTTCTTTAACTCAGAAATCTTATTATATATTCTAGGAATAACCGCCTGTGGGATAACAAAATAAATTGCCCACATTTACTTAAGCAATTGTGTATGAGTTCCAAGTCATGGCTCACATAAAAGGTAATTTTTTCTGTTGAAGGAGACTTGAGGAACCCAATAAATCAGGCTCAACGTGACTTTAATAGTCTCACACTAGGTATTGATGATTTATCTAAACCCCTATATATTTTAAGAAGAAAAGTGAAATCTTATATAAGCAATGTATTGAAATAGGGCTGAAACATTCTGCTGCTGTGTGGGTTGGTTTGTTGGGTTATAGTACGTTTTTATTATTATTTATTTTCATACGTGTCTCAATGTCAGAATTCTGATTACTGTATTATTATATTAGGATTTCATTTTTATTCCGTTTTACTTTATATTCTAACTAATTTTGAATCATTTTCTCTAAATTTATTTTACATTTGGCTTTTTGAAATTTTTTTGCTATTTTCATACTTAGAGTGCACATACTGTTCACTTTTCTAGAACTAGCTACTGAATCAAAATCATAAAAACTAATTACTGAATTTTGATAAGGAACGTGGGAAATGCATGTTTAAGCTTTTCCTTTTTTACCCCCACCTATAAACTTCATGAGGGATCTTCCAGCTATAGTAGAGGTCAAATGTAAGAATGTGAGAATGTAATATCAATGGAAAAGCTTCATTTTCTTTTTCCTATATCTTAATTTCTATTAAAGCTAAAGCCATTTCATGAAGTACCTGACTGGAGTACCACATTCCCTACATTCTGGCAAAAAATTACAGATCTATTTTTATATAGGAGATAAAATATTGCACAACGTGTGTTTTCACATTGATTTTAATGGAAAAACTTCATTTTTCTTTTTGCTATATCTAAAATGCTATTAAAGCTACAAGAAGTTATGGCACATGATTGCAGTACCACATTTCCAACATTCTGGCAAAAACTTATTGTGGTGTTATGTATAGGAGAAAAATATCACACAAAGTGTGTTTTCATAGGGATTTAAATTGAAAAACTTAATTTTTCTTTTTTTAATATCTCAATTTCGATTAAAGCTACAGCCATGCATTTACATTCTGGATAAAATTTACAGTTTTATCATGTATAGTTGAGAAATCGCACAAAGTGTGTTTTCCCATTTATTTCAATGGAAAATTTTCATTTTTTTTTTGCTACAACTCAATTTCAATAAAAGCTACACCATGCCATTTTGCACATGAATGGAGTACCACATTTCCACATTCTGGCAAAAAAATTACAGTTCTGTGATGTATAGGAGGGAATTTCATGCACAAAGTGAGTTTTCCCATTGATTTCAATTAGAAAAATTCATTTTTCTTTGAGCTGTATCTCAATTTCTATTAAAGCTACAGCCATTCCATTTTTGACATTATTGGAGTGCCAAATTCCCTACATTCTGGTAAAAATTTGCAGTTCTATGTTACATAGGGGAGAAAATATTGCACAAGGTGTGTTTCCCGTTTGATGTCAGTGAAATCTCTTCATCTTTCTTTTTGATTCATCTTAATTTCTATAAGAGCTACAGACATGCTGTCTTGCACACGATTGGAATAGTACATTTACAACATTCTGGCAAAAATTTACAGTTCTATTTTATATAGGAGAGAAAATATTGCACAACGTGTGTTCAACCTCTTATTTTAAAGGAAAGACCAAATTCCTTACCTTCTCACAAAAATTTACAGTTCTATGATGCATAGGAGAGAAAATATCACACGAAGTGTGTTTTCCATTGATTTCAATGAAAAAACTTCGTTTTTCTATTGCTATATCTCAATTGCTATTAATTCTACAGCCATGCCATTTTGCATATGATTGAAGTACTACATTCTCAACATTCTGGCAAAAATTTATGGCTTTATTATAAAGAGGAAGAAAAATCTCACATAAAGTGTGTTTTCTCATTGATTTCAATTTGAATTCTAATTGATTTTCCTCTTGCAATATGTGAATTTCAATTGAAGCTAAAGCCATGCTGTTCTGCACATCATTGGTGTTCCACATTCCCTACATTGGAAAAATATTTACAGTTATATGATGTATAGGATAGAAAATAATTCTAAAATGTTTCTTATCCCATTGGTTTGAAAGGAAAATCATTTTTTACGAAATATCTCAATTTCTGTTGAAACTACAGCCATGTTATTTTTTAAATTAATGAAGTACCAAATTCTCTACATTATGGGAAAAATTTACATTTCTGTGAAATTTAGGAGAGAAAATAATGCACAAAGTGGGTTTTCACAATTGGAAAGCCACATTCCCTACATTATGGCAAAAATTTAGTGTTTTATGATGTATAGGAGTGTAAATGACGCTCATGGGAGTTTTTCCATTGATTTCATTGAAAAAATTTTCATTTTTTTTGCAATATCTCTTTGATTTAAAACTACAGCCATGCCCTTTTGCATAGGCAAAGAGTACCACTATCTCTACATTCTGGTAAAAATTTACAGTTCTATGGTGTACAGGAGAGAAAATACTGCTCAAAGTGTGATTTCCCATTGATTTCAATGAAAATTTCTTAAAGCTACAGCCGTGCCATTTTGCAAAGGCAAGGAGTAGCACGTTCTCTAAATTTTTAAAAATTTACAATTGTTTGATGTTTAGTAGAGAAAATAATGCACAACGTGTGTTTTCATACATGAAGTACTGCATTCCCTACATTTTGACAAATACTTACAGTTCTATGATGCATAGGAGTCTAAATACCACAGTGTTTTCTTATTGATTTCAATGGAAAAACTTCATTATTTTTAATATCTCAATTGTATTAAAGTTACAGCCATGACGTTTTGCATAGGCATGGAGTACAGCATTCTCCACATTCTGGCCAAAATTAACAATTCTGCGATGTTTAGGAGAGAAAATAATGCACAAATTGTGGTTTTCCATTGATATTTATGGAAAACGATATTTTACCATATCTCATGATTTTGGCCCTCTCAAGATATTGACCCATGAAAAGATATTGGGCTGTTTAAAATGTGGCTGGGGGATTGGATAACTAGAAATATAACTGCGTGAGGAGCAGAACATCTGTGAAGCAATAGCAATAAATAAGTGATGAAATGTGGAAAAAAAAGTTAAAATCCGCAAACAGCAGGTTACTTACATAATATGCTGCAATTTAATTAATTATTGAATCTATTTAAAATATCAGAAAGTTTTGCAAATCATGTCGTTGATAAGTTTTTGTAGTTTTAATAATACACAACTACTTAATTGCAAAACAGGAATAAGATTGCAGTTTGAAGACATTAACTTTGCTAATGGCCATACCATGTTGAAAGCACCAGTTCTTGTCTGGTCAATGCAGTTAAGCATCATTGGGCTGGAGTAGTACTGAGATTAGTGACCACTTAGGAACTCCTGGTGCTATTGGCTGATTTCAATTTGGCATTTCTCCTGCCAATTTTTCACATCATGAAACTGTTACAGTTTCTTGCATTTGGAAATTCATGCTTTGTACATGAATTGGTATAAATGGATATAACACATTGAGATCTGGAAATTGTATTAATAAGAAAGCTGTATTCCTAAAGTGAAAGCTGTTACCTTGCTGTAAAAGGTTAAAATACACCGATCGATTTTCAACATTGCTTTATGGTGTTTTGTTTGAAATTGAAGCATGTTTAATGGAAAAACACAGCAATTATTTATTTCATGAAAATCGTAACAAACACAAAAGTGATTTGTGCAATAATGAAATAATCGTTCAATCTACAGTGTTATTTACTCCCAATTTTAGGGAATGAATTTCTGGCAGCATTCACCCATCCAAATCTGAATCTCAAAATCTAAAATATAAGTACTGCACTTTTTTGTTAACACACTCTATCATTACCAACATGAAGGGTTCTAGATATGTGAATATTGCAATATTTATTCATCACATGTTATCCATAGATCTTTAATTTAAAGATATTATTGGTAAAGATTTGGAGTATTTTATTCATATGTAACGTCATATTTTCTACACAATTCTGTTGTATATAATTTTGATTTACTATGAAGAGTACTATTAGTATCTTGTGGGCATCAATGGGATACAACTGGTATATTGGACTGAATACTTTCTCCAAAGTGATTAGTAAATTTGGTAATCCACACCCTCTTGAAGATGTTGGGCTGTTTGTAAAGGTATTGGGGAGGGGATAACTAGAGATATAACAGTGATTGGGGAGGAGATATTTCATCTAGTAATCCTCAAAATAGAAATAAATAAGTGATGAAATATGGAAAACAAAAAGGTAGAATCTGCAAAGACTAGGCAATTTACATAACATTCTATAATTTAAATCATTGTTGACTCTTATTTTAAATTTAAGAAAGTTGTGCACTTCATGTCATTGATAAGGATTTAGAAATTCAAGTAATAAATAATTCATTAATTAAGAAACAGCAGTAAAAATGACGTTACATTTGCCAATGGTCATGCTGTGTTGAAATTGTCTGTTCTCATCTGGTCGCTGTAATTAAGCATCATTGGGCCAGTGTAGTACTGAGTTGGGTGATCACTTAGAAATTTGTGTTTTTAATTTTCGTTCAGCATTCCTTTTGTTAATTTCTCACATCATGAAACTGTTGCAGTTTGTTGCATCTCGAATTTCATGCATTTTACTTCAAGAGGGATGAATGGAGATAACACTTTGTTATCAGGAAAGTGTTATTTTTTGAGAAAGCTGTATTATTAAAGTGAATGCTGTTTCATCATTGTGAAAGGTTAAAATACACAGATAGATTTCCAATATTGAATTATGGTGGTTTGTTTGAAAAAGATGCATGTAAATAGAAAAATACAGCAATTATTTATTTCAGAAAATTCTTCAGAAACACAACAGTGATTTGTGCAATAATGAAATAATCAAATTTAAGGGAATGTGCCAAATGCTCAGTAATGTGCAAATACTGTTGTATTCAATCCATGATATCAGTTTTACTTCTTAGCTCCAATGTTCCATTTAGTATGGCAATGTAATGGCTGGTGCTTGGGGTCACAATACTAATTCTGGGGTAGTGTTATTACAGATTCTGAACAAGCCTCTCACAGTCATTACTATTAATGAACACATTAGTTATTTATCAGGAAGTGAATTTTCAGCAGCTACCACCCAACCAAATCTCAATTTTAAAAACTGACCTATAAGTACTGCACTTTCTTATTCACACACCCCATCATTACAAAGGTGAATGAGTCTACATTTTTGAGTTTTGCAACATTTATTCAATGCATTTTAAATAGTTTTTTAATTTTAAATCTTATTCAAAAAACATTGGAGATTGTTAAATGTTATCTAACATAATGTTTTCTCCACAATAGTTATGAATCTTACCTGGATTTAGTATAAATAGCACTGTTGGTATCTTCTTGGGTTCAATGGGGTGTATCTGGTATATCTGGTTGCAGGTTCTGAACCAGCCTCTTACACACTTTACTCCTATTTTACAATTAAGTAATTTATAAGGAAGTAAACTTTTTAAAGATATTTACATTATCATAAGTCATCATAGCCTCCATTATTACCAAGGAGAAGGGTTCTACATATATGAATTTTGCAACATTTATTCATTGCATATTACTAATTGGATTTTTTTTGCAAATGTTATTGGACAGGTTTTGGAGTATTTTAATTCTCATCCATCAGAATGATTTCATACTAATAATTCTGAATCTTACCTGGATTTAGTGTTAGGAGCACCTTTGGCAATTTGCTAAAATAACTGGAATGTAACTAGTGTAGGGGATTAAATACATTCTCTGCAGCAATTAGTTGATTTGGCATGTTACATCTATGAAAAGAAATTTGGCTTTTCTGAAAGTTTATGGGGAGGTGATAACTAGAAATTCAATGGTGGGCAGGGAAAAAAGTCACTACAGGAAAAAAAAAAATATGTTTGTGATTAAATTTGGAAAACAAAAAGTAAGAATCCCCATAGAGTAGGCCACTGGTATAACATTTTATAATTTAAGTCATCATTGGCTCTTAATTAAAATATCAGAAATTTAAGCACTTCAATATGTTGATATTGTTTTTGCAGGTCTGATAATGCAAATGCAGTCACACATTATAGAAATCCCCTTGCGCAATACTGCCTAATAGCAGTGATTATTTGAGATCAGGTTTTTGAACCTGGAATACTTCCATAATAATTTTATGTCATATTAATAATACTGCATATATCTTATGATGAAATTCACGTGCTCAACATTTTGATATATTACATAAAAGGCAATGATAATTCACTGTTTACAGTTTAGTTCAAGAGGCTGACACAGTGAGGATCTTTATTTTTAACATTCCATCTTGTGTTTGAGTGTGTTATTTAATCCTCTTATTGCTGTAGTGTGGATTATCTCACTCCTCAATGACCACCCAATATTTATAGATGCAACCAGCTCCTGGCACCATTTTAATAGCCCACCTGTTTGCATTCGATGGAGATACACAACTAAGCTCCACAAAAATATATGTAATGCTTGATAAATAAACTTTGTAAACTTTTTCAATGTCATTGATGGAATATATTCATGAATGCAAGATAAAGGACTGTTAATAATAGCTTATGCATATTTGTGTGGTAACCATATGGTAATAAACACTATATTTCATATTTAAAATATTTTATCAAACAACATATTGTAAAACTGCATTTGTTCTAAACACAGAACGTTATTTCTCTTTTGTATTCAACCCTATGTTAGATAAACTTTGACTTGTCCTCTAGGTGTATCTTATATTCATTATTAAACAGAACCAATAATACTGAATAGAGGTTACGACATAATGAAAAGTGACTGAGTAGATAAAACATTGATGTTTCTTAATAATGCTTAACTGTGGTTACCAGATAAAAATGAAGTTCCAATTGTGCCACAACTGTTGACAACCAGCCCATTTTTTCTTCATATTTCAACTTTTATTTCTTATTGAATTTATATCATTTTACTTTGGTTACAAAATTACTGTTTTTCAAAACGCAATACTCAAATGGTTTACTCACAAAATGATTTCAGTTTAATGAATTTCCATTCCAGTATTTCAGATATTACTCTCACTTTGAGCCCAATTATGCAAATTTATATCTAAATTTAACTAGCAATTACAGGTTGTCATTGAGTAATGACCACAATTGTTTCCAACAGTCCAGTCACAACATGATTTGTTTGTAAGTTGAGAAGCTATATGCACAGTACTGTTATCATCATCCCCACACCCTTCTCCAGCTCCTGGCTACCAGGCCCCTAGATATTCAACCATGCCTCCATTTTGAACTCCAAAACCTTTCCAACATCAGGAAATATCAAGTATTGAAGGGCCTATTCTCCTACTTCTTTCTGCAGATATTTAATGTAGACATCAGCTTGAAATTTCTAACACTGTACTAAATTTCTTTCATTAACATTATATATGTTATATCATTGATAAACTGCAATCCAAGTCCAACCAGGAACAGGTGGTACAAATGGCCATCATTGTGTGAGAGATGAATAGGGTATGTTGATGACAGTTACCTTAACAATTACATTAAAGGTACAGCCATGTTGTTTTGCACATCATTGGAGTACCATATTCCTTACATTCTAGCAACAATGTACAGTTCTATGATTTATAGGAGAGAAAATATCGCCCAAAGTGTATTTATTTATTGATTTTAATGAAAACGTTCATTTTTCTGTTTTCTATATCTCAATTTCTATTAAAGGCAGAGCCATGCCGTTTTGCACATGATTGGAGTATTACATTCCCTACATTTTGGCAAAAATTTACAGTTCTGTGATTTATAGGAGAGAATGTGTTGCACAAAGTGTGTTTTCCCATTGATTTGAATGTGCAGATGCAGATGCAGCCATGCCATTTTGCAAATGATTGGAGTATCACATTCCCTACATTCTGGCCAGAATTTATATCTCTGATGTATAGGAGAGAAAATATCAAACAAAGTTTTTTTTGCTATATCTCAATTTCTATTAAAACTACAGGAATGCCACTTTGCACATGATTAAAGTTCCACATTCCCTACATTCTTTCAAACATTTACTGCTCTATGAGCATAGGAGAGAAAACGCACTGTGTGCCTTCCCATTGATTTCAATGGGAATACTTTATTTTTCTTTTGCTAAATCCTAATTTCAATTAATGCTACAGCCATGCCATTCGGCAAATGATTGGCGTACCACATTTCCTTAAATTCTGCCTAGAATTTTCAGTTCTATTGTTTTGGACAAGATAGCCAAGTTCCATCACGGTTTGTTCAACTGACTCCATAAATTTGAATAAACTAAAAAGTTGCAGTATAAGCTAAGTAGCAGCAAAAGTTGCAGCTGGGCTCCACAGTCCATGGGGATTGTTGAAGGTACCCTAAATTGAGCAATCCAGTGATTTACTAATGCAGCAGATACTGTGGCGGTGGTGGTGTAAACAACTGGATAGCCTCTTGCCAATGAGTAAAATTGTCGATACACATTAGGAGATAATGATGAGCATTAAATGGAAAAAGTGGACCCACAAAATCAATGTTGATTTTGCCGAAGCGTGCAGATGGCAAAGATCATATCCCAACTGGTGAAGAAACATGACGATTGATCTTTCTTCTCTGGCACACTATACACAAATGCACCCACTTCATGACATCCTTGTTTATTGAAGGCGACACATATTGTTGAGTTATCAGTCTTCGAATTGCTGCAATACTCAGTTGGCTATCTCATGAAATTCACCAAAAGTTGCTTTACGAAGTAAAAATGGAACAATTCGACATGGATTTCAACTGGAGTCATCGCAGTACAACCGAATAACCGAACCAGGAATAGGACTGCATTGAATAATGAGAGATTGAGGATTCTCTAACAATATTGCAAAATCAGGATCGGAGTCTTGTGCAGATTGAAGTAGCTCAACAGTGAAAATGTTTGATGTTCCACCCAAAACATGGATAGAGGTTCGAGAAAGCGTATCAGCTACTAAGTTATCTGTACCATGAATGTGATGGATATCAGTAGTGAACTTAGCTATAAAGCTCAGTTTGTGAGCTTCTCATGGCGAATGGTGATCGACATTTCTTGTCATGAAATGGATCAATGGTTTATGATCAGTAAACGCTGTAAAATGTCTACCCCCTAGGAAGAATCAAAAATGTTGAATGGCAAGATATACAGCCATAAGTTTCCTCAAAAAATGCTATACCGAATATCGGATACTTTAAATTTCTTGGAAAATAAACCTAATGGTCGCTATTCTCCCTTTACCAACTGCTACAGTACTTCCCCAGCTGTAATGTATGAGGCGTCAGTAAATAACGCAAATGAGGTATCTTGGTTGGGGTCAGGGTAAACGCAAAGCATGGCATCTAAATGTGTATGCTTTATTTGGAGGAATCCCTCTTCTACAAGAGGAGACAAGACAATTATGTGATTTTAGGTGCCATTCTGCCCTAACATTGCACTTAATGGCTGCTGGATTGTAGCACAATGTGACATGAAATGGTGATAGAAATTTATTAAACCTAAGAAATGAGCATCTCGATTCAGGTCGAGGAAAATCTCTGACTATGAAAACTGTGTGTGAGAGAGGGCTAATCCCTTGAGGGGGATGCTGTAGCCTAAAAAGTAGAGAGAAGACTTTTCAAATTCACATTTAGACTCAAACAAGCCAAGTGTTGTTAAGTATGTCATTTTTGGAACGTTTTCAGGCATGATAGGGATCTGGTGGTATGCTTTAGTGAGGTTCAATTTTGATAAAAACATGAGCCCTGTGGAGTTGGGAATTAAATCTTTTAAGTGTGGCACTGGATACTGATCAAAAATGGTTTGCGCATTCAGTGCCTGGAAATCTCCCATGATTTTCCATGAACTCTGTTTGGGGATTATGTGTAAAAGACTAGACCATGAGCTAGCAGAAGGTCAAATGAAGCAAGCTTCAAGCAGTGTCTGAAACTTTCTTTGCTACATTCGATCGTGCTTGGTCTAGGCGCCTAACTAGTAGATCACAAGGTGTGCCAGAAGTTGTCACAATGTGATGAAATACATTGTGTGGGATGTGATGTGCAGCAGGCCTCGGTACAGTTATGTCCTTGAATTCCTTTAATAAGGATGTGATAGGTGTGTCTACAAATGGTGCAATAGATTGCAGCTGATGGTATTGAAAAGGATGATGCACCCAGATTCCACAGAGTTCCAAACCAGTGATCCTTTCACATAAGATCAGGCGGCCTAGGTAAACAGCAAGGCAAAATTTTTTAAAGAAATCTGAACAGATGATCCTATGCAACACGTCCATAACAACAAAACTCCACAAAAGACCACTGTAAGCCAAGATCAATATGTAGCCGTTGTGTCCCATAGGTACTGAAAGGCGACTGATTTGAAGAAAACAATTGAAAAGAGTGGGGTTTAAGTGGAATAGGGTCAATTTTTGGCATTGGAACAATACTGATTTCTGCCCCCATATGTAATAGAAAACGTTGTGAGTTGATCAGTCATAAGCAAAAAATAAATGATCGAGGTTGAGAGTGCTGTCACTCCTTAACTCTAAGAATGAGGGGCGTTCTCGTTTCCCTGATTACAGTTCGCTGGTGTTGTTATCTTGTTCAGGCAGGCATTGATGTTGAGACTTAGACTGCCTGCATGGAAAATTGTGCTGAAGATGATCGGCAACATGTAATGATGTGGAGAGTGAATTTACCAGTCTAATAAAATCTATATCTGAACTGCTAATTTATTTAGTTTTTCCTCTAATGGCCTTGGCTGACTTACAAGTTGTTTTGACCTAGTGGACCCCAAAATTGAGTGTGCCTCGTTCACCATGTTACTCTGAACAGCTGCAACTACATTAACACATTGAGCAGTTGGATCAAGCACCTCAGAGATTTTGTCAGCCATTTTGGCTAACTTCTCCACTGAGGTACCAGGGTCAGCTGTAGCTAAAATTACCCTCATTTTCCAAGGAAGACGTGATATAAATAGTTCTTGTATAATAGAAGCTTTTCCAGAGGATAAGGAAATATCCCCAGCGAGTAGCTGCATCTGTTGCAGCTTGGGATAGCTTTCTATCCCCTAGCTGAATATCGTTTAATAGTTGATGTAACTTCTATTGTTGCAACAAGGAATTTTGTTTGGTAATGGCAGCCTTAAGGATCTCATAAGCATCTGCTTGGGGGATTTATTATTTAAACCCTCCCATCACCAACAACTTCTGGTGGTATTACGTCTATGGTAAGATCTAACTTCTCGCATCAGATTGGATCTGGTATACTCTAAACCTATACTTTATTGTGATGAACCACAATTTCGGATCATGTGCCCAAAATCCTGGAAGTTTCTGCATCTTTAGAGAGTGATAGGCAGTGTTGATAGAATGTTCATCACTCCTTGTCAATCCATCATTATGAGATGGCGTGTTAGGCTTTATCATCTCTTCAGAGGTAGACGCCATCTTTGGAAAAAACCCTCAATATTTTTTTGAATTAATATTAATAGTTAAGGACTAGTAGCTATATTTAGTTGACTGAAAAAAAATTCGGATTGATACTACCGTTGGTCAGGAAGAAAAATAAAAACTCTTTTGATGTTAAAAATATCACCTAGTGCAGAATTAATTAGCGCTTGGTGCACTGGATATCCGTCTTCTTATAGAAATAAAGTTATGAATGTTATTATGTCACCTATCAAGTCTTTTATTTTATCTTGTCTGGATGACCAATTTGTGGTGGACAAGAGACCCAAGTACCACCACAGTTTGTTCAAACTGACTACATAAATTTAGACATAAATTTAATACATAAATTTAAAAGTTTAGACAATCAAAAGCATTTTATTGGTTGTGAAGATGTTATTATTTAACTTCCATAACAAAAGTGACGAGATGATTGAAAATAGACAATCCGAATAGTATTAATATCCAAATATAAAAGAGCTACTTGCAAACAAGTCTAAATAGCATTTAAAATAGCGAACAACCAATTTCAGGTGAGATTATTTAAAATCAAACATTAAAAGTTTTGAATCATGTGTTTGTATTCTAAAAATATGACATTTTTAAGTAAGAAGGAAACGAGGTGCAGTAAAACTGCATCGAGGAGCTTGAGATGCAGTGAACTTGCATACACATGCTGTAACGTTGCATGACATATGCATCTATTTACACTATCATGAATATGAAAGAAAACGCTCAGATAGTGTTTTTGCATTGATTTCAATTGAAAAACTTCATTTTTCTTTTTGCAATATCTTAATTTCTATTAATGCTATGGCTTTTAAAGCTGCGTTTTCTCTCTGTTTTAAATGGAAAAACTTCTTTTTTCTTTTTGCTATATTTCAATTTCTATTGAAGACACAGCCATGCCGTTTTGCACATGACTGGAGTACCTCATTCCCTACATTCTGGCAAAAATTTACTGTTTTATGATCTATAAAAGACAAAATATAGAACAAAGTGTGTTACCCCATTTATATCAATGGTCAAACATCATTTATCTTTTTGCTATATCTCAATTTCTAGTTAAAATATGGCCATCCGGTTTTGCACATGATTGGAGTACCACATTCCCTACATTCTGGTAAAAATTTCAGTTCAATGATGTATAGGAGAGAAAACGCACAACGTGTGTTTTCCCATTGATTTCAATGAAAAAAACTTCTTTTTCTTTTTGCTGTATCTCAATTTATATTAGTGCTGCAGCCATGCCATTTTGCAAATGATTGGAATTCCACATTCCCTACGTTCTGAACAAAATTTATAATTTTATCATGTATAGGAGAGAAAACGCACAAAGTTTGTTTTCCTATTGATTTCAATGGAAAAACTCCATTTTTGTTTTTGCTATATCTCAATTTCTATTATATCTACAGCCATGCCTTTTTGCACAAATTGTAGTACCACATTTCCGACATTCTGACAAAAATTGACAGTTTTATCATTCATAGGAGAGAAAACATACAAAGTGGGATTTCCCATTCATTTCCATGGTAAAACTTCATTTTTCTTTTTGCTGTATCTCATTTTCCATTAAAGCCACAGCCATGTCATTTTGAACATGATTGGAGTACCACATTCCCATGGTTCTTTTATGTATATAAGAGGAAGTATCACACACAGTGTGTTTTTCCATTGATTTCAATGTAAAAACTTCATTTTTGCTTTTCCTATATCTCAATTTATATTAAAGATACATTCATGCCGTTTTGAATATAATTAGAGTGCTACATTCCCTTCATTCTGGCAAACATTTACAGTTCAATGATGTATAGGAGAGAAAATATCTCACAAAGTGTGCTTTCCCAATAATTTCAATGGAAAAACTTCAATTTTCTTTTTGCTGTATCTCGATTTCTATTAAAGCTACAGGCATGCCATTTTGCGCATGATTGGAGTACCAAATTCCCTATATTCTGGCAAAAATTTACAGTTCCATCATGTATTGGACAAAAACGAACTAAGTGTGTTTTTCCATTTATCTCAATGGAAAAACTTCATTTTTCTTTTTGCTGTATCTCGATTTATGTTAAAGCTGCAGCCATTCCGTTTTGCAGATGATTGGAGTACCACATCCTAACATTCTGGAAAAAATTTACATTTCTACTCTAAATAGAAGAGAAAACAATTAACAAAGTGGGTTTTCCAATTAATTTTAATAGAAAAACTCTATTTTTCTCTTTTCTATTTCATAATTTCTATTAGAGCTACAGTCATGCTGTTTTGCTCATGATTTAAGTACCATTTTTCCTACATTCTGGCAAAAATTTACAGTTCTTGTAAGTATAGGAGAGAAAACATACAACGTGTGTTTTCCCATTGATTTCCATTGTAAATCTTCATTTTTCTTTTGCTATATCTCAATTTCCATTAAAGCCACAGCCATGTCGTTTTGCACGTTATTGGAGTATCACATTCATAACAATCTGGCGAATATTTATGTTCCTTTTATGTATAGAAAAGAAAATGCTGCACAGAGTGTTGACTATTATAATCAATGGAAAAACTTCATTTTTCCTTTTGATATATCTCAATTTATATTAAAGCTACATCCATGCTGATTTGCACATGATTGGAGTACCACATACCCTACATTCTGGCAAAAGTTTACAGTTCAACGATGTATAGGAGAGAAGATATCAAACAAAGTGTTTTTTCCTAATGATTTTAATGGAAAAACTTCATTTTTCGTTTAAGCTTTATCTCAATTTCTATTAAAGCTACAGTTTTGCCATTTTGCACATGATTGGAACATCACATTCCCTATATTCTGGAAAAATTTGCAGTTTTATGATGCATCAAAATATCTCTGTCATTAAAGTCTTTATTAGTAATTGTGGGTTTACTTTAAATATCCATTGTTGGCTAACGTCCAAAGCGTCTTTCCTTAGGGGTTTGGCTGCTGGGTGGATGACTTTTGGAAATTTTTATGATTGCATAGATCATGAAACTTAAGCCATTTTGAGTTGCTATCTGCTTCCTTCTGCCAATGTTGGTAGTTACAAGAGCGCCATTGGTGAGCCTGTTCCTATCATCTGCTATAGCAAGCAGTTTATGTATTGCAGTTCCTATTAATAAGCAAGACATTGAGTTAGCCAAAATTGGTCAGTGTGTCATATTGTGGGCTTATGCCCAACAGGCTGTCTGTCTCACCTTTGGGAAAGATATTCCTCCATGGAGTACAGCTGTAAAATATTCATTATGTGCACAGAAGATGGAAATTGATTATATCAATGTGACATCCTTGGGTGCCCCTTTGCTGGCACCTAACTTCAAATGGTGAACTTGTCTGCCATAACGCGGTGAGAATACACCAGTGCAGCCAATCCAGGCTGTAATTAATTTTGTAAACTCACCACCTTGCTCGTCCCAAATTTCTACTTATTTTGAATTTGTTTTCATTTTTGTAAGTTTAGCCTCTTTACTGAAACTCACCCAGGTGTTCAGAGAATACCTGGTATCCAATAACCCTATTGTGTCAGAATTAAAGCACTTACATTCTGAGCTAACTGACTTCAGAAGATCTTTCATCCCCTAAGTGGGACCTCAGAAACCTGGGCGTTCATTTGCTGAAGTGGCTATCAACAGTGGGATGGACGTTCACAGGTCCAAGGATTATCAGACTGTAGAAGGAAATGCTCCCCCATCGTCTGGAGGGAAACAGTTTTTGATTTGTGAAGTGCAGCCTCATATGTCGCCTGGTTTTCAATCCCCTGGACCTTCTAGTACTAATGGTCTTTACCAGAGGAGGCCAAGGAGGTATTCCACTCCACCTATACAAGGCATAAGAAATTTTTTAACCCTACAGCGCTTACCTAAGATACCATCTACCAGGATTATTCTCACAAGACTGAAGCCAAATACTACCTGCCAGGATATATCCAACCATCTTAATGAGCTAAGGCAAGCAAGGTTTTCAGTGGACGATTGCCCACCTCAATACAAAATACAACACTCACTCTTCATTTTTTGTAAACTATATTTTCCACGAATCTGATACTATAATCTCTGAAGATCTATAGCCAACTTATTCTATTGTCAAGAAGTTTGTTGGCACACTTAATGATTCCTTGATTAAAGAAAAGTTAGTGATGAACTCCACCTCAAATTGCACAGGTGACAAAGAGGAGGTGACAGAGTCAAGGGGAGGGGAGATGGAAACCCCTCAACTGCTCCTTTTTGATGCAATCTCTGTGTGATTCTAATGCTTCAATGGCAAGGTCCCTCATGGCCCTTACCACTTTCACAAAATTATCACAATGGAGTTGGATTCAGAATTCGAAACAATGGCTATTGAATCTTGTCATTATGGATCTATCTAGTTCCTTTCATGAGGAACCGTCTCCTTTATCAAAACTTGACTGATATCATCCAGCACTGGTGTTAACTCTTCACTGGGGATTACAGATGCAAAGTTGTAATCCCAGGCTAGAGTGCAACTCAGGCTATAATTAGTATAAGGAAGGTTATGTGCACCTATATCATGAATTGGCAGATGCTAACTGGGCTAACATACTCTCTAGTCAAGACCCTACTTTTGTATTGCAAAGAAAACTTGATACTGCACTGGACATTTGTATTGCAAAGAAAACGTGATACCCCCGAAGATATGGCAGCTTTCCATATTGGTTTAGGGCTGAGCTCATAAAGCTAATAAAATTAAAGAGAAGGCTGTTCACCCTCAAAATGAGGTGACCTTCAGTAGCTTTGCTTCACCGATTCTTAGAGGTAAGATCTAAGGTTAAACTTCTACTGGTTGAGTTAAGGCAAAGATATCTGGTGAACCTACTCTATTTAAAGAACTCTCCTCAGTAATTTTGGACAAGGTATAAATGTCTGACTAGTAGAAATAATTCAGGGATTACCCTACTTTAGAATAATAATTTGGTGTCAGATCAACTCAAAGTAGGAAATGCAATCATTAGACATTATGAACACATTCTAAGGCTTTATACTGACTCACCATCTTCAGGTCACCAGTACCCATTACATCTACCTGGTGGTGGCAAGGCCCTGGACATTTAGGCTATTTCCCCACAAGAGGTTCTTGTTGCAATCAGGCGCCTGAAGCCTTCTCTCTCCTTGGGGCCTGATGGGATTCCCCCTCTACTTATCAAGGCTTACATATTTTAGCTAATCTCTATAACATAAGTCTAGCCTACCAAAGCATACCTTAAATCTGGAGAACATTACAAGTTGTGCCCATATTCAAAAAGGGCCCTCACACTGATACTTCCAGCTGTTGACAAATATCCCTATTATCTCCTTTTGTCAAGATTTTGAAGCATATTATTGTGTCTAAAATGGCTATCTGGAGCTCCTCTTTTTATAATCAGTGACCAACATTGATTCTGCAAAGGTCACTCAACCAGGAGATAAAATGGAAGGGTAATAGGTCAAGCGCCCTGGGAGAGGGATAGAAGCTGACTTATACAGGAAGTGAAGAGAGACAAAAGGGGGTGGGAATTATTTTAAATAGTGATTTGCAGCAGGGGATCACTTCAGTCAGGAGAATCAACAGTAGGTTGATGTTAGTTACTGTAGTTTGGCAAGCTATTGAACTCCACCTCATAAGTACATATACCTCCCAAGCTGGTCTGGGTGATACCATAAAAGCAGCCTTCTGGGATTATTTTGATGAGGTGGTGCAGTCACCTGATCCACAAAATGAGACAGGGCAAAGGGAAGGAGCAACTTATTATTGGGGGTGACTTTAATGCACACGTGGGCAATGAGGGTCAGGGATATGAGAATGTACATGGAGGATGTGGGTATGGGTCACTCAACTTAGAGGGGCAGAAGGTACTTGAAACTGAAAGAGCACATGGCCTTGTTTTGGCCAATACATGGTTGAAAGAGGGAAAAACACCTAATAACTTTCATTTCACCACAGGGGAGGTTAAAAATAGACTTTTTAATTGTTAGGTAGCAGCACAGGACAGAGATCCAAGACTGCTGGGCACTACTGAGTGAGGATTTCCAGAAGGAAAGTAGGCATAAGGTGCTCAAGATAGAATTAAAAATAAAGGGGACAGTGAAGCAACATAACTAGAATAAAGAATCCGTTATTAGGTGGTAGAAACTGCCCAACAAGGTAGATGAATTGAGACAGAAGGTTTACAGTCAGGTCGACTGGAACTGGGATGGGTCTGCCAATGCTATGCAGGACAGGGTTGCTAGGAAGCATAGGCGATTTGGAGAAGCACTGCTAGGCAGGGGTAGAGTAGAAGGCACTTATCAGGGTAAGCAGACATAGTGGTGGAATGAGGAGGTGGAAGCTGCCACCAAACTAATGAAGGTAGCTTTCCATAGGTGGAGGGAGTTAGAGAATCAGGTCTCAAAGATGGCTTATGTTCAGCAAGGAAAAGCGGCAGGAGGACCATCGCCCTGGTCAAGTACCAGAAGTATGAGGCATTATATGAAAAGTTGGGGACCAGGGAAGGAGAGAAGGCAGTTTTTTGACTAGCTAAGACCAGGGATAGAAGTAGTAAGGATGTTACCAGGGCTATAATGGTCAAGGAGTCCAATGGTGGAGTTCAGTTCCAACCAGCAGAGGTAATCAAAAATTGAAGGGAATACTACCAAACCGTCTTTAATGCTGTCAACTGTGGAGCAGGCACAGACAGCCACCCAATCTCTCCAATACTAGTGGACAAGGTGAGGGAGGAGGAAATAGTATCAGCCCTTAAAAAAATGAAAGGTTACAAATAAGGCTAAGATTAGATCCCCATTGATGTTTGTAACACCTTGTGGACCACAAGAATTACTTGGATAGGGAAGCATTTTAATAAGATAGCAAATGGGGATAGGAAACATTCTGCATGGTGAGAGAGATGGATAGTTCCACTGTTCAAGGGCAAAGGTGATGCCCAGGACTGTGGAAACTATAGAGGCATTAAGCTAATGAGCTATTCAATGAAGCTGGGTGAGCAAGTTATAGAGTGTTGCCTCAGAAAGCAAACTAGTGCCCAGGGAAATCAATTTGGGTTTGTGCCTGGTAGGTCTACCATGGAACCAATCTTTATTCTATTACAGATGATAGAGAAGCATAGAGAAGCAAAATAGGACCTTCATGCAATATTCATTGACCTGGAGAAGGCATATGATAGTGTCCTTAGACAGGTAGTATGGAATGTTTTAAGAAAGAAAGGGGTTGATGAAGGCTACATTAAGATAGTGCAGGATATGTGTGATGGTTCCATCACTAGGGTGAGGACAGCATGGGGTAACACAGCAAGCTTAAACGTACAGGTGGGTGTGCATCAAGGGTCAGCACTTAGCCTATATATATTTAATCTAGTAATTTATAAGCTGCTGATGGGAGTACAAGAATAGCCCCTGAGTGCTTGGTATTTGCTAATGATATAGAAGGGGTAGAGGAGTCCAAAGTAGATGCACAAAAGGGCCTACAAGACATTCAGACAGCAATGGAAAGAAGGGGTCTGAAGGTAAACATGAGGAAGACTGAGTCCACGCTTTTAATTTTAGTAGCCAGGGACAAGGGGGTGAGAATCGTTGCAGAGGAGAGGCGATTCTAGTGGCACAGGAGTGTTGTTATTTAGGATCAGTTTTTCAGTGCAATGGAGAAATAGATTCTGATGTGACCCATAGGATCAATGCAGCATGGCTGAGGTGGAGACAGTCAAGTGGGGTCCTATGTGACCACTGGGTACAAATTAAGTTGAAGGGTAAAGTGTACAGAACCGTCATTAGCCCTGCAATGCTGTATGGCTCAGGGTGTGGGGCAGTTAGGAAGATCAATGCAAGGCAAATTCAAGTGGCCAAGATGCAAATGCTGCACTACATAAGTAGGGTATAATGAGCAGACAGAATTATAATTTAGTATGTTAAAGGTAGCTTGGGGGAGGGAGACATTGCAGAACAGATGAGAGGGAACCAGTTGTGGTGGTATAGGCAGGTGAACAGGAGGGGTGAGGAGGAGCTTATTTGGTCCATTGTTAGACTGCAGGTTAATGGAAGGACCAGAGGTGGAGGGCAATCAAAAACGACTTGGGAGGTGGTGGTGCAGAGGGACATGGAAGCGTTTGGGGGGGGACGGGGACTTTGTGTGGGATATGCAGGAGAGAGAATTAGAACCCACAGACCTGACCCTGCCTCATGCAGGAAAAGGGTGAGATGATGATGATTATGATGATATGATGTATAGGAGAAAAAATAAGGTGCAAAGTGTGTTTTCCAAATAATTTAAATGGAAAAACTCCATTTTTCTTTTTCCTATATCTCAATTTCTATTAAAGCTACAGCCATGTCATTTTACAAATGATTGAAGTATGACATTCCATACATTCTATCAAAAGTTAACACTTCTATGATGAATAGGAGAAAGAAAATCACACAAAATGCGTTTCCGTATTGATTTCAATGGAAAAAATCTCCATTTTTCAACTTGCTTTTCTCAATTTCTATTAAACATACAGCCATGTTGTATTGCACATTTTTTGAGAACAACACTTGACCATTCTGGGAAAAAAATACAGTTCAATCATGTATAATACAGAAATCACACATAAAAGTGTTTCCCATTTATTTCAAAGGGAAAACTTCATTTCTCCTTTTGCAATATCTCAATTTCTATTGAAGCTACAGCCATGCCGTTTTACAGATGATTGGAGTATTCCATTCTCTACATTCTGCCAAAAATTTACATTTCTAAGATGTACAGGAGAGAATATATTACACATAGTGTTTTCCCACTGATATCAATGGAAAAAACATCTCTTTTCCCTTTGCTGTATCTTAATTTCTATTAAAGCTACAGCCATGCCATTGAAGTACCACATTCCCTATATTCTGGCAAAAATTTACAGTTCTAGGATGAAGGCAAGAAAACGCACAAAGGGCTTTTTCCATTGATGTCGATGGAGTCATGTCGTTTTGCACATGATTAGAGTACCACATAACCTACTTTGCAGCAAAAATTTGCAGTTCTATGATGTGTTGGAGAGAAAATATCGTTCAAACAGTGATTTTCCCATTGATTTCAATAGAAAAACTCCATTTTTCTATTTATTATATCTCAATTTCTATTAATGCTACAGCTATGCCGTTTCACATTCTGTGAAAAATGAATGGTTCTATCATGCATAGAAAAAGGAAATATTGCAAAAAGTGTGTTTTCTATTTAATTTCAATAGAACAACTTTATTTTTGCTTTTCCTATTTCTCTATTTCTATTAAAGCGATATCCATGCTGTTGTACAAATAATTGGAGTACAACATTCCTTACATTCTGGAAAAATTTATAGTTCAATGATGTATAGAGAAAATTTCGGACGTAGTATCTGTTCTCAATGAATTCAATGAAAAAAATCATTTTTCTTTCTTCAATATCAAAATTTCTGTTACAGCTAAAGCCATCCCACTTTAAACATGGTTGAAGTACCACAATCCCTAGATGCTGGAAAACATTTACAGTTTTATTGAATATAGGAAAGACAACATTGCGCATCATGAGTTTTCCCACTGATTTAAATGGAAAAACTTCATTTTTCTTTTTGCTATATTTCAATTTCTATTAAAGTTACCGCTATGCCATGTTGCACATGATTGTAGTACCACATTCCCCACCTTTTGGTGAAAATTTAGAGTTCTGTGATGAATAGGAGAGAAAATATCGCAGAAAGTACGTTTCCTATTGATTTCAATGAAAGAAAAACCTCCATTTTTTTTGCTATATCCTTATTTCTATTAAGTCTACAGCCATTCCATTTTGCTCATGAATGAGTAAAATTTAAAATTCTGCTAAAGTTTGCTAAAATTTAAAGTTCTATGCAAAAATTACTTTTTTTGCTATATCTCACTTTCCATTAAAGCTGCTGCCATGACAATTTGAACATGATTGGAGTGCCCCATTCCCTATATTCTGGCCAAAATTTGTGGTTCCTTTATGTATATGAAAGAAAACTTAGCACAAATTTCGTTTCCCCATTGAATTCAATGTA
This sequence comes from Trigoniulus corallinus, assembly GCA_013389805.1. Taxonomy (NCBI): domain Eukaryota; kingdom Metazoa; phylum Arthropoda; class Diplopoda; order Spirobolida; family Trigoniulidae; genus Trigoniulus; species Trigoniulus corallinus. The sequence goes on along the minus strand of JAAFCE010009127.1, from coordinate 20,016,625 downwards.
AAAGTTTCATATTTCTTTTTTGTTATACCTCAATTTCTATTAAAGCTGCAGCCATGCCGTTTTGCACATAATTGAAGTGCCCCATTCCCTACCTTCTTAACAAAATTTGCATTTCTATCATGAAATGGAGACAAAATGCACAAAGTGCGTTTTTCAATGAATTCAATGGAAAAAACCTAATTTTACCTTTTGCTATATCTATATTTCCATTAAAGCTAAAGCCATGCTGATATGCACATGATTGGAGTACAAAATTCCCGATTTTCTGGATGAAACGTATGATTCAATTATGTATAAGAGAGAAAATATCGCTCAATATAATATAATTATAATTTCTATTAAAGCTACAGCAATGAAGTTTTGCACATAATACAAGTACCACATTCCCAACATTCTGAATACAAAAGTTATGATTCTATTCTCTAAAGGCAAGAAAATATTCCACAAAAAGCATTTACCCATGGATTTCTATGAAAAAAACTGCCATGCAATATTGCACATGATTGGAGTACCTCATTCAGTACAATGTCATTTTAATTTAAAGTTGAATGATGTACATGTGGCACATAGGGTGTATTCCAATTGATTTCAATATTGAAATTCCATTTTTCTTTTTGCAATATCTCAATTTCTTTTAAAGTTACAGCCATGCCGTTTTGCACATGATTGGAATACCACATTCCCTACATTATTGCAAAATTTGCAGTTCTATGTTGTGTAGGAGAAAAAATATCGCAAAAAGTGTGTTTTCCCATTGATTTAAATGTAAAAACT
>JAAFCE010009127.1:19934070-20015841 GCA_013389805.1 Trigoniulus corallinus | reverse complement strand
AAATATCGCAAAAAGTGTGTTTTCCCATTGATTTAAATGTAAAAACTCAATTTTTCTTTTTGCTATAACTCAATTACTATTAAAACTACAGCAATGCTGTTTTGCACAAGATTGGAGTACCACATTCCCAACATTCTGAATAAAAAACGTATGATTCTATAATGTAAAGGAAAGAAAATATTGCAATAAATGCGTTTTCTTATTGATTTGAATCTAAAAACTCCATTTATCTTTTTGCTATACTTTAATTTTCATTAGACCTGAAGCCATGCCGTTTTGCACATGATTGGCGTACCTCATTCCCTACATTCTGTCAAAAATTTGTGGTTCAATTATGGACAGGTAAGAAAATATAGCACAAAGTGTTTTTCCCTTTTGATTTCAATGTAGTAATTCCATTTTTCTTTTTGCTTTATCTCAATTTTTGTTAAAGCTACAGCCATGCAGTTTTGCACATGATTTGGGTATGTCATTCCCTACATTCTAGTGTGTTTCCCATTGATTTTAATGGTAAAACTTTATTTTTCTTTTTGCTATATCTCAATTTCTATTAAAGCTATAGCAATGCCGTTTTGCATGTGATTGGAGTACCTCATTTCCTACATACTAACAAAAATTTACATTTCTATGTTGTATAGAAAAAAATGTCGCACAAAGTGTTTTTTCCCCACTTAAATCAATGTAAAAACTCCATTTTTCTTTTTGCTATATCTCAATTTCTATTAAAGATACAGCAATGTTTCTTTGGCAGATGTTTGGAGTATCACATTCCCAACATTCTGGGAAGAAGTTATGATTATATTATAAATAGAAAAGAAAATATTATACAATGTGTGTTTTTTTAATTATTTCAATGTAAAATCTCCCTTTTTCTTTTTTCTATATCTCAATTTCTTCTAATGCTACAGTTATGCCGTTTTCAACATGATTGATGTACCCCATTCGCTACATTCTAAACAAAACTGGCCGTTCTATCATATATAGGAGACAAAATGTACAAAGTGCGTTTGTCCATTGATTTAAATGTAAAAACTTCACTATTCTTTTTGTTATATCTGAATTTCTTTTAAAGCTACAGCCTTGCCGTTTTTCACAAGATTAGAGAACCTCATTCCCTACATTCTCCAAAAAATTTGCAGTTCTATGTATTTTTATTACTTATTATTAGAATTATTTAAGATTATGTCATCCACTATAAAAGGAAGATCCATTATTAAGTGGATTGGGGGCGAGTAAGAGGCAAGAACTTAAGCATCAGTTTTAACCCTTGATAATCAAAATTTAGTAATTCTTTTTTGTGATTTTGATACATTGGATTGTACAAAAAAATGGATTAACAGTTGCACTAGAAGTGTAAAAAATTACAATAAAATTTTAAAAAATGCATAATTATAATAAAATTAGCTAAAATAATTTCCAATATATTCTTAAACATTGTAAAAATTAAAACCTAATATGTTAAGATGGTAAACCGAATTCCATGATCAAGATTTGTTTAAAAATAAATTTTAATTAAAATCTTCTACAACATAAAAATCCAATCCACTAGATTGTTTCATCCATATTTCAATTTATTGCTTAAATAAGATTTACCTTTTTTTTAAATGTAAAGGGGTTTACATAAATCGTCAATATCAACAGCCATACTATTAAAGTCCCATTGAGCCTGATATATTGGGTTCCTCAAGTCCTCTACAACTGCAAAATATTGTCTTTGATGTGAAATGTGATTTTGAACACTTATACACAGTCACTTAGGGAAATCTGTACAATTTATATTGCTGTCCCAAAGGTGGTAAAGTCAAACAACAATAGAAAATATTATAAGATTTCTGAGGGAAAGAGCCTCCATTTGTGGGACATTCAGAGGTATTGATAAACCACTATCTGGGGTTGGATCAATATGTAATGCTTTGTCATGTAAAATTGCCTATTTCATAAGCAGGGAATGGCCACATGTAGACCAACACATAAGCCTATATGTGATGATTGGTTTAATCAGCTAATCAAACAACAAGAATGGGAATCCTTGGAACAAATACATACCCTTAATATTCTGCACAACTGCATAAATCCGTTTTACCTTCAAATATAACTGGTGAAGTTGTTACTGATAAGTTAATTTTGTATCTCAAACTATGCCCAAATCTCTAATCAAATGTATTCATAGAACACATACCCTATTCAAAACTGAATAGGGATATAGTCTAGGGGAACATGTCCAGTGAAAGGTTATAATTTAATAACATAATTTAATAATTTGTTATAGTTTAAAGACAAGCTGTTTGACAAAAGCCATTGCTTAACTACTTGAAAGAAATCATTTAGGACTTTTGCAGTATCCACATCAACCACCTCTTTTGAAAGCTTAGATCTTTAGCAAATGCCAATGGAATGACTTGAGAGCTACATTGGGCAAAAAGATCATTTATATAAATAAGAAATTGCAACCGGCTTTATGCACTGCCCAGAGAAACACTTATCATTTGTTGGTAATGATTCTGCCTCAAAACGCCCCCAATTTTAACATAGTTGTAACGTTCTGATAAACAATGTCCTTTGTCAATCCCCCAATAAACAATACCACTTTAATTTTTTTCAAAAGTAATGGAAAAGACACTATCAAAGGCTCTAGAGATATCTAAAAAAAGTAAATCTAACTAATGCCTTTTTTAAATGCGTTTGTTTTATTGTCAATGTGCATCAATAAATTCGATAAATTGACTTATTAGCGTGAAAACCATGTTGGGCAGGGAGTAAAAATCTTCTCCTCCAAGAAACCAATTTAGCCCAAATATTCTCCTCTAAGATCTTTGCAAAAGGTGATAAATTTGAAATTGGGTTGTAATTGACCATACTCGCCCTCAATCAACTTTAGAAATAGGCAATACATGGACGGTCCTCTAAATCTGAGGAACAGTCTGAATTTGTAAGCATGTAATTAGAGTACCTCATTCCCTATATTCCTGCAAAAATTTATAGTTCTATGTTGTATAGGAGAGAAAATATTGCACAAAGTGTGTTTTTCCATTGATTTCAATGTAAAAACTCAATTTTTCTTTTTGCTGTATCTCAATTTATATACAAGGTACAGCCATGCCGTTTTGGAAATGATTGTAGCACCTCATTCCCTACATTCTCAAAAAATTTACAGTTCTATGTTGTATAGGAGAGAAAATATTTTATAAAGTGTGTTTTCATGTTGATTTCAATGTAAAAACTCCATTTTTCTTTTTGGTATATCTCAATTTTTTTAAAGCTACAGCAATGCCGTTTTGCATCTGATTGGAGTTAACATTCCCAACATTCTAGATAACAGTTATGATTCCATTATGTATAAGAAAGGAAATATTGTTTGGATTGTTTGGAAGTGTTGTTTCTAATTGACTTCATTGGAAAAACTCCATTATTCTTTTTGCAATATCTCCATTTCTATAAAAGCTACAGACATGCCGTTTTGCACATTAGTTCATTGATTGACCTATGTACCAGGCCCAAATTGGGTTGGGGAAATGGCCAGACAGCAATAACAGGCAGAGCTCAGCAGATGCTGTCCATGGGGTAGAAGGGAGGGTAATAGGTGGGAATGGGATGAAGCATATAAGTCAGACTATTTAAATTAAGATGTGAATGAGTGATGAAAAAAATGAGTAACCCTTTACTGGTAATTCTACAATTAGTATAGTGAGGAAAAAGATTGTAAATGTGGTGTAATATTGTATGTGAAAATGTTCTGAGCCCATAGTTCATTTAAATAAGGAAGTGTATAACAACACCTGTATGGACAATACAACCATCATTAATTCTTACTATGTTTGAAGTAAATTGCTGTCAATTAAACCTTGTACCAGTAATAATGCTACTTTTTTTAAATACCTTATAAGACATTTGAAGATTATCAATGTTAAGATTAAGATTATTGAAATCTATTTGAGCAAATGAAGAGATGATCGTGGTCGCCTAACTGGACTAAAAGCTGCACCAGACCGTGACTGCATGCAAGGCACCCAGAAGTTTAATTCAGCCATTAAAGAAGTACAGTTCACTTTGTTGTGAAAGGTGTGGTAGAGTAAGGTTAACCGAATGAGGAGGATAGTGAGTTCAAAGGAAAAGGTTCCATGAGCTCTGAGATTGTTCAATAGACCAGTGTAGTGCTTTAAAAAAATGAGTGACTCAAATTTGGCAATGGACGATTTACCTGATTTTAAACAAAAATTAGATAGACAATCATGGGGTGAGGAAATTTGTTTATGGTGTGAGAGACAGCATGTTGCCCAAATACATAAACAGTAAGTAATTTTTGGTCGTGTTAAAAGAGTAAATAATATTTGAATTAGAGCAGGGAATCGGTAAATGTTACCCAGTCCTTTCAATAATGCTAGTGATCATTTGGCATCAGCCTGCAGATGATATGCATATGCTTCAAAAGTTAGTTTACTATCGAGGTAAATGCAAAATTCTTTATTAGTGAGATACTGTTTATCAATTTTCCATTATTAAAATGGTAGTTGTAGCATAAGGGACTGTTTCCAAGTGAAAGTTATAATGTGAGTTTTAGAATAATTAATTGATAAGGCGTTAGCCACACACAAGTCTTCTATTGCCTTTAAACCATCATGAAGAATGGATGCATTTTCAACCTCATTGATTTGGTTAGAAAGTTTGATGTCATCAGCAAATGCAAGGACATCTATGAAAGGGGAGATAGCCTGAAATAAGTCATTAATAAAAATGGCAAACAACAAAGGACACAGGGCACTACCCTAAGGGACTTCAACTGATTAGGAATATGAACAAGAACTTAAATTGCTATCTAGTTTAATTTGATTCAAGGAAATTGTCAGATAAATTGAGAGGAAATCACATAATCTTGGGTCCAAACCATATGATTGTAGTTTAAAGAGTAGCAGATGAATGGGGGCACTATCAAAGGCCTTAGATAAATAAATATAAAAAGAATCATATTGAGATGAACTGTCATAGGCAGTATAAATATATAATGTATGCTGCAAAAGATTTGATTCAGTAGACCTTTTTGGAATAAAGCCATGTTGCTGGGGTGCAAGCAGTGTTTCAGACCAGGTTCATAGAATTTACTTTAGAACATGCTCCAAAACTTTTGCAGTTGGTCCTATTGAGGGACTCATTGAGGCAAGGGGTAGCAATAAGTTTCAGCACAAGATTGGACAGGGTCTAGGGTATAGGAACTAGAAGGCTGAAACGTTCTTCAAAATTCTCTACTGATTTCTTCAGTCAGTTAAGTAATCAACCTGGACTTTAAAAGTAATATTAGTATGCCTCTGGTTAGTATAACGTTTATAGTTATGCCCAAATGTGTTAGGTGCTTGTGCATTGTTAATTAGAGAAGTAATAAACTTATTCCGATCTCTTGCCAGCAAGGATTTCACCTTGGCTCGCAGGTTGGAGAAGGAATGGTAGTGATATGTGGAAGACTTATGTTTGTTATGAGAAAAAGGCCTTCCGCTCATTAATTAGAGCTTGTTTTAACTCTTTACTAAACCAAAATGAATAGGTATTAGAAGAGTTTACAAAACTTTTCAATGGATCAAAATGGTCCACAGCAGACTGTAGGATATGGTAGTAGTGATCAACTGCAAGTGATGGTGAGTTATGGGAGAAAATTGACGCCCAGTTAATTCTTGCAAGAAATTTATACATACTAGTAAAATTTGCCTTCCTCCAATTTAAAGTTAGTGGAAGTGTATAACAGGGTGGAAACCAAGGTAGCTCAGAATGAATTAGTAAGAGGAGATGGTGGATTATTTGAGAAGCAGAGGCCAAGAAGACGGTGTAGAAAGTTAAGAACAAAATTATATTGTGCAAGTTTAAAGACTGTTACAAGACTAATAACTGCCAAAGCTTTAGATGGATGATACACACCCTGATAAATGGGAGGTGAAGCCAACCAATTAATCAGAGGTACATTAAAGTCACCTATTAACATGCCATGTGAATGCATTGCCAAGAAAGTGCTAAGCCTATAAAAGTGATCTAGAAATAAGGTGGTACTTAAGGAGGGATGGAAATAACAAGCAGTCAAATGGAAAGCAAGTAGTTCAGTGTTATTAAGTAGACCAGAAATGAAAAAGTCACTGTCATTAAGGTCACTGTAGATAGTGGCCTTACAGGGACATAAGCTCATATTGATTGCTATAAGGATGTCTCCACCATGGTAATTGAGAGGGCTGTCATGATGGAAAATAGTATTCTGGTCAGTGAAGTAATTACTGCTAGCAATTTCGGAGGTTAGCAAAGTTTCTGTGAAAACGATAATGTGAAATTCAGATAGAAGAATATTTGGCAAGATATGGTGGGATTTTGATCTAAGACCCCACACATTTAGATAATAAATTTTAGCAGAAAAAGATGCCATTAATCTTAAGCAGAGATTACTAAACGCTCCTCTCTAGCTTGACTCTCAGATTGATTTTCTGTTCTTAGGATTGTATTGTCAGTGTAATAGCCCTTGGCTACCCAAGCCTCAGAGGTAAGAAATTCCTGGAAAGGTCCATGAAAGGGCTTAAGAAGGGCACCCAAAGGCCATATTTCTCGCTTGAGAAGCTCGGTCACCAATTCCTTGTCTCCCATTATAACAAAGGATGAATAGGAAGTGAATTTAGTAAACAATTTATAGATGGAGGTAAGATTCTTAATGTCATTATCCAATAAGAATTGATGGTGTGTTGAACAACTAACTGAGCTATCTAATCTAGTTAGAAAATTCTGATAGAGTCTATAGAGTGGTGCAGTCAGTAGTGCTGATGAGCTAGATAGTCCTTTCACTGTAAATTTTGACCTACCAGAAGTTGGGCAATGCATAGTCTTATTGGAAGATTGTGTGTTATGATCCATAGGCACAGTAGATTGCGACATGGAGTGATCAGATAGTTTTGAGAAGTGTTGATTGTTAGGGTCCTTCAATTTTCATTTACCATATTCTTTTAGTGCTCTGTGAGGGGGTGGTAGGGGATAAGAGGCAACTGAAGCATAAGAGGATTTTGATGTAATAGTCACAGGGCATGACTCAGAAGAGGTAAGGTCCAATAGAATAGATGGCTTTAAGTTCCTCAGTTCAAATTAAAGATCTGAAATTTCATTTACTAATTTCGTTCCAGCTAAGGAAAGATCAGCATTCAAAGCTTTCTTTAAGTTTAGAACTTCAGCTTTAATCTCAGAGACCTCCTTTGCATATTTACTTGTGGAGGTGAGGAATTTGCATAATAGATGAGAAAGGTCAATTAAAGGTTGTAAATTATCTATCAGCTTCAGCAGTAGTGGAGTTAATTGGGCACAGGAAGTATAATTACTTGGGGCAGATGAAGAAGACCTTTCTTCACTTAGCTCTGTACTTTTCAATAAAGAGCATGTAGGAGTTTTTATTGGGTAGTTTTTGTCTCTATAAGAGACAAGTAGGACATTTGTAAATGGGTATTAAGAGTGAAAGCTCAGTCACAACTACCTTTAAACCATCCTGATGAACCTGCCGACTACAGATAATACATTTAATATTAGGTGACCTTGAGATAATGTCCTTTTTGCAAAGAAGGAAAATCCCTAAGGATGGCATACTTAGGTTAGGTTGATACAGACAACCCGAAAGCTAGTTATTCAATCGTTAAATCTGTTAAGTATAAACACTAGTTCATCCATTATCACACACTGTCAACAGAGAGAAGACATGCTGTATGGAAAACTCGATGCTGACTGGAAAACCCAATGCTGAATGGAAATCCCGATGCTAAGTACCACATTACCAACATTCTGAATAAAAGTTATGAATCTTTTACGTAGAGAAAATATCGCACAGTGTGTTATCCATTAATTTAAACATAAAAACTCCATTTTCCTTTTTGCCAAATCTCAATTTCTATCAAAGCAGCAGTCTTGCCATTTTCCACATGATTGGAGTACCACATTCCCTGCACTATCGAAAAAATTTACAGTTCTATGTTGTATAGGAAAGAAAATATAACACAAAGTGTGTTTTCCCATTGATTTCCTTAAAAAACTATTTTTCTTTTTGCTATATCTCAATTTCCATTAAAGCTACAGCCATGCCATTTTGAACATGATTTGAGTACGACATTCCCTACATTTTTAAAGAAATCTACAGTTCTATGTTGTATAGAAAAGAAAATATCCCACAGAGGGTGTTTTCCCATTGATTTCAATGTAAAAACTCCATTTCTCGTTTTGCTATTTCTCAATTTCTATTAAAGCTACAGCTATGCCGTTTTGTACATGATTAGAGTACCTCATTAGCTTATTTCTCGCAAAAATTGCAAAATTTAGCACAAAGTGTGTTTTTCTAGTGATTTCAATATAAAAACTCCATTTTTCTTTTTGCAATATCTAAATTTTTATTAAATCTACAGACATGCCGTTTTTCACATGACTGGAGTACCACATTCCTGGCGTTCTAGATAAAAGTTATGATTCTATTATGTATAGGAAAGAAAATATCACACAAAGTGAGTTATTCCATTGATTTCAATAAAAAACTCAATGTTGCTTTTTGCTATATCTCACTTTCTATTAAAGCTACAGTCATGCAGTTTTGCACATGATTGTAGTACTTCATTTTCTACATTCCAGCCAAAACTTGCAGTTCTATCATAAATAGGAGACAAAATGCACAAAGGTGCTAAACATTGATGTCAGTGTAAAAACTGCATTTTTCTTTTTGCTATATCTTAAATTTCTATTAAAGCTGCAGTAATGACGTTTTGCTTATGAATGGAGTACCTCATTTCTTACTATTAAGCAAATATTTTAATTTCTGTGTTGTATAGGAGGGAAAATATTGCACAAAGTATGCTTTCCCATTCATTACAATGTAAAATCTAATTTTTTCTGTTTTTTTTTATCTGACTTTCTATTAAAGCTTCAGCCATGCCGTTTTACACATTTATTAGACTTCCACATTCCCAACATTCTGGATAAATGTTATGATTCTATTATGTATAGGAATAACGATATCACACAAAAATTTTTTTTTATTTTAATGTAAAAACTCTTTTTCTTTTTGCGATATCTCAATTTCTATTAATTCTACTGCCATGCCGTTTTGCAAATGACTGGAGTACCTCATTCCCTTAATTGTCGCAAAAATTTACAATCTTATGTTGTATAGGAGGAAAAATATCTCACAATGTGTATTTTCATATTGATTTCAATGTAAAAACTATTTTTCTTTTTGCTATATCTGAATTTCTCTTAAAGCTATGGCTATGACGTTTTGCACCAGATTGGAGTACCTTATTCCCTAGATTCTACAAAAATTTACAGTTCTATGTTGTTTAGGAAAGAAACTATCACACAAAGTGTGTTTTCCTATTGATTTCAATGTAAAAACCATTTTTCTTTTTGGTATATCAGAATTTTTGAAAAGCTACAGCCATGCTGCTTTGCACATGATTGGAGTGCTACATTTTAAACATTTTGGATTAAGTTATGATTGTGTTGTGTATAGGAAAGAAAATATTACACAAAGTGTGTTTTTCCTTGGATTTCAATATAAAAACTCCATTTTTCTTTCTGCTTTATCTCAATTTTTATTTAAGCTACATTCATGTCTTTTTGCAAATGATTATATTTCCTCATTTCCTACATTTTCATAAAAATTTAGTTCTATTTTGTATAAGAGAGAAAATATCGCAAAAAGCAGGTTTTTCCATTGATTTTAATGTAAATACTCCATTTTTCTGTTTGCTATAATTCAATTTTTTTTAAAGCTACAGAAATGCCGTTTTGCACATGATTGGAGTACCAGATCCCCAACGTTCTGTATTAAAGTTACGATTCTATTATGTATTGGAAAGAAAATTTCGCACAAAGTGTGTTTTCTCATCTATTTCAATGCAAAAACTCCAATTTTCTTTTGGCTATATCTCACTTACGATTAGAGCTGCAGCAATGTCGTATTGCACATGATTAGAGTAAATTTTTCCTTACATTCTTTCAAAAATTTACAGTTTGATATTGTATTGGAGAGAAAACATCACACAAAGTGTGTTTACACAATGATTTAAATATAAAAACTCCATTTTTCTTTTTGCTATATCTCAATTTTTTTTTAAATCTACAGCCATGCAGTTTTGCACATGATTGTAGTTTCTCATTCCCTACATACTTGCACAAATTTGCAGTTCTATAATGTCTAGAAGACAAAATATCGCACCCATTTTTTTCCCCAATGATTTTAATGTAAAAACTCCATTTTTCTTATTGCAATACCTCAATTTCTAATACAGAGAAAGCAATGCCGTTTTGCACATTATTGGAGTATCACATTCCTAACATTCTATATAAAAGTTAAGATTAAATTATGTAAAGGAGAGAAAATATCACACAAAATGTGTTTTTAAATTGATTTCAATGCTAAAACTCTATTTTTCTTTTTGCTATATTTTAATTTCTGTTAAATCTACAGCCATGGCGTTTTTCTCATGATTGGTGTACCACATTTGCAACATTCTGGATAAAAGTTATGATTTTATTATGCATAAGAACGAAAATTTCTAACAAAGTGTGTTTTCCCATTGATTTAAATGTTAAAACTACATTTTGCTTTTTGCTATATCTCAATTTCTAGTAAAGCTACAAACATGCCATTTTGCACATGATTAGAATACCTCATTGCCTGCATTCTCGCAAAAATTTAAAGTTCTATGTTGTTTAAGGACGTTGTTTAGGGTGTTTCACTATTGATTACAATGTAAATGCTCCATTTTGCTTCTTGCTATATCTCAGTTTCTTTTGAAGCTACAGCCATGCCGTTTTGCACATGCTTGGAGTACCTCATTCCCAAAATTTTCACAAAAATTTACAGTTCTATGTTGTATAGGACATTAGCACATATGCCCCTTAGCGCATATACCCCTATGTTGGTCTGGATGAACTCACAATGATGGCTTCCAGACAGAGTTTTAGGAGTTGGTGCACTGAGTAGAGGCTCAGATAAGGCAATGTCAGGGGAATGAGTGCTTAGTTAATAAGAAGCACTATAATGATCATGTAGGGAAAATTTCAAGGGCTATGTAGAGGTTCATGGGGATGGGGGTATGTCACAGCTAGCATAGATGGGTGGCAAATCCTTGCCACAGCTAATGCTCTTGGCCTTGCATTGGCAAACACATGGTGCAGCCATCAAACAAAAGAAGGCTGCTTTCCACAGGTGGCAGGAGTACACACAAGCAAAGAGTACACGCAAGCAAAGACCACTGCTAGGAGAAAAAATGCCCTGGCCTAGCACAAGCTGTATGAGGCCCTCTATGAGCAGTTAGGGACAAAGGAAGGGAAGAGAGAAGTTTTAATCTGACCAAGGCTAGAGATAGGGCCACAAAAGACTTACCTGGAGCCATAACAGTGAAAGATGGCATAGGTAGGATTTTGCTCACTCCTATGAAGGTAAAGAGTAGGTGAGAATAGTACTTCAAAAACCTCTTGAATGAAGTGTGGGAGATGAGGATATTACCACCAATCCTGCACAAGCAGAGGCAGTGGACTTGGTTACTGAGAAGGAAGTAGCCAAGGCACTTTGAAAGATTAAAGGTTCAAAAGCTGTAGGCCCTGTGTGAATACCTGCTCAAGAATGGCAGAGTCTAGGGAGAACAGGTAACAAGTGGCTAGTGAAACTTTTCAATAAGTTAGCTAGTGGAGATAGAATTACATCTGCATGGTGTGAGAGTTTGATAATGATACTCTACAAGGGTAAAGGTGATATGCAAGACTGTGGAAAATATAGAGGTATAAAGCTAATGAGCCATTACATGAAGCTATGGGAGAGAGTAATGGAACGTCGCCTTTGGGATAAAACTAGTGTCTGTGGAAATGAGTTTCGGTTTGCGCCAGGTAGGTCCACAATGGAGAAAATCTTCATCCTGAGGCAGATGATAGAAAAGTATAGGGCAGAAAAGAAGGACCTCTATGCCATCTTTATTGACCTGGAGATGGCCTGAGGAATAATCCAGGATATGTATGATGGCTCCATAGCCAGGGTATGGACACCTTGGGGAAACACTGGGGGTTTCCAGTGAGAATATGGGTGCACCAAGGTTCAGCACTTTGTGCATATCTTTTCATCCTGGTTATGAATGAACTGATGACAGGCATTGGAGAATGGGCCACTCAGTACCTGGCATTTGCCAATGATTTAGGGAAGATTAATGACTGCAGAGAAAAGATAGAAAAGGGTTTAGAAATATGTAAGAGAAGCAATGGAAAAAGGAGGGCTAAAGATTAACATGACAAAGACAGAGTATGTAGCTTTCAATTGGGATGGTCAGCAAAACAATGGGGACATATGCTCGAGGGGTGAACTGGTAAAGAATGTGCAGGAAGTAAAGTACTTAGGATCAACGTTTCACAGCAATGGGAAAATATACTCAGATGTAAGCCATAGAATAAATAGGAATGGTTTGAAATGGAAACAGGGAAGTAGAGTTCTTTGTGATAGGAGGGTCCCAATCATATTGTAAGGGAAGTTTTACAGGACAGTGGTTAGGCACGCTATGTTATACAGATCAGAGTGTTGGGGAGTGAAGAAAAGCCAAGTAAATAAAATGCAACTAGCCCAGATAAGAATTCTGCAGTGCATGTGTAGCATGTCAAGAGCAGGTAGAATTAGAAATGCATACATTAGAGGTAGCCTGGGGTTGGTGGACATTGCCAAAATGATGAGGGAGAATAGGCTGAGGTAGTATGGCCACGTTATATGAAGAGGGAAAGAGGAACTCGTTCGGCTCATCTCAGGCATGCAGGTGGTCGGCAGTACCCGGGTTAGGGGAAAACCAAAGCAGATGAGGGAACAGGTTGTCGGGAGGGACAGTGCAGTGTGTGAGGTGGATTTTGACCTGGTGGGAGAAACACAGCAGTGGAGGGCTGGAACCCACAAATCCCACCTTGCCAAAGGTGAGACAAGGATATGATGATGATGATGTTGTATAAAAGAGAAAATATCACAGAAAGCATTTTTTCTTATTGATTTCAATGTAAAAACTCCATTCTTCTGTTTCCTATATCTCAATTTTATTCAAGCTCAAGCCAGGCCGTTTTGCACATGATTGGAGTACCTCAGTCCCTAATTTCTCACAAAAATTTACAGTTCAATGTTTTTTAAGAGAGAAAATATCACACAATGTGTGTTTTCCCATTGATTTCAATGTAAATACTCCATTTTTCTTTTTTCTGCATCTCAATTTCTTTGGAAGCTACAGCCATGCTAATTTGAAAATGATTGGAGTACCACATTCCAAACATTCTGGAGAAAAGTTATGATTTTATTATGTATCGGAATAAATATTTTGCACAAAGTGAATTTTCCCACTGATTTCAATGTAAAACCTCCATATATCCTTTTACTATATATAAATTTCTATTATACCTACAGCCATGCCGTTTTGCACATGATAGGAGTACCTCATTCCCTACATTCTCGCAAAAATTTACAGTTCAATGTAATATAGGAGAGAAAATATCGCACAAAGTGTGTTTTTCACATTGATTTCAATGTAAAAACCATTTTTATTTTTGGAATATCTCAATTTCTATTAAAGGTACAGTAATGAAGTCTTGCATCAGATTTAAGTACCTCATTCTCTACATTCTCGCAAAAAAATAACAGTTCTATGTTTTATAGGAAAGAAAATATCGCCCAAAGTGTGTTTTTCAATTCATTTCAATAAAAACTCCTTTTTTTGCTATATCTCAAGCTTCAGCCATGCCACTTTGCACATGATTGGAGTAACACATTCGCTACATTTTTGCCAAATTTGCAGTTCTATCATGTATAGGAGACAAAATGTGCAAAGTGCGTTTTACAATTGATTTCAATGTAATAACTCCATTTTTCCGTTTTGCTATATCTCAATTTTGTTTAAAGCTACAGCCATGCCAATTTATACATGATTGGAGTACCTCGTTCATTACATAATTATAAAACCTTACAGTTCTATGTTGTATAGGAGAGAATATATCACACAAAGTGTGATATCCTATTAATTTCAATGTAAAAACTTCATTATTTATTCTATACCTAAATTTCTATTAAAGCTAAAGCCATGCCGTTTTGCACATGATCGGAGGACAACAAGCCCAACATTCGTGGTAAAAAAATATGATTCTATTATGTATAGGAAAAAATAATATACAAAGTGTGTTTTTCCATTGATTTCAATGTAAAATCTGTATTTTTTTGTATATCTCAATTTTAATTAAAGCTACAGGCATGCTGTTTTGCACATGATCTGAGTACCCCATTCCCAACATTTTAGATAAAAGTTATGATTCTATTATGTATAGGAGTGAAAATAGAGAAAATAGAGAATGCCAGTAGACGTTTCCCTTAGTATCCGTTCTGGTTTAGCTCAGAAGTGATACACCTTATAAAGCTAAAACGAAGAGCCTTTACACTAAAGATACGCCACCCAACTAATGCTACTTTGAAGAAATTTCAGTCATCTGAACAAGAATTAATCAATTACTAGCGCAGGACCGTTTACAATATCTCCAAAATCTTGACACAGCATAGGTCACCCCAGACATTTTTGTGGCAAAATAATCGCCTTGTGAATGAAAATTCATCTAGCATAGCTTGATAGAAAAAAACAACCTCATTACTGATCCAAAAGAAATAGGTGAGAGGTTCAGCTCTCATTACTCTATTACATCAGAGGCCGCTTCTCCTTTATAAAATACAGGGAAATACTATTTTACCCTACCAAATTGTGAAGAGGCATTCACAATAAGCAGAATGACGTTATTGGAGGTTATTTGGTCCATTAATAAATTGAAATGCTCATTTGCTCATGGACCAGACAATTTGTCCCCAAAGATTTTCAAGGCATACTGTGACATACTGGCACCTGTCTTCGCCCATTTATTTTCATTATGCTTGGCTTAGCAGGTGGTTCCTGAAATCTGGAAAACAGCCCATAAAATACCCATTTATAAAAGTTGGTCACATAAGAACATGTCTAATTTTTGCCCCATTTCAATCCTCCCAAATCTGAATCTTAAATTATATAACTAGTGTTGGTCATTCCTGCACTGTTGCTTTTGAAAAAAGTTGAGGGCATATGATCTAGCAGATTGCACATTGAGGTTCCTGCAATCTTATCTTACCTAGTGTCATAATAGTGTGAGAATAGGACATATATTAAGTAATTCCTACTATACTCAAAAAATTGGTTTACCACATGGTAGTTCACTGAGTCTACTATTATTTAATTTATATACAAATGATCTTTATATTAATATACAATCTGCTGTATCTACACTTGCATTCACTGATGATCAAAAACTTTCAAAAGAGATAATAGGACTAAACTAAGCATCTATTCTACAGGAATCTTTGATGGCTGTGGAAAGGTGGCTCAAGGAGAATAACATAGCTTTAAATTACAAAAAGACAATGGTCATTCCTTTCTTCTGGATTAGATAACCTATTATATATCCCTATAAATATATTGATGGCACATTAGTTCCCAGAACATCAGAAGTGAGGGACCTGTTGATCTTCCTGGACACCAAGTTGACTTTCCAGGCCCACCACCACCAACTATATCTGAAAGCACAGAGAGCATACAACATGATTTGGTATATTAAAGGAATATGCCAAATACCCTGGCTGAGAGCACATCAATTTAAGAGCCTAGTTAAACCTCTAATAAACTATGCCTAAATATGTTGGTCATCATGTCGTCCCTCTCATTATTTTAAACGTAGAAAGCAACATGATAAAGGTATGATGCTTGGGCAGCAGCAAGTTAATTCATGTTTTATGACAAGAGCTGCTTACTACAAATAGACCTATACATAAAGCATATGTGCATGCTGTAGATCTACTGATTATGGACACATAAAATCGACTCTCCAGAACTGTTAGGATATCTAAATATTCATGTCCTTGGTCGACAGTCAAGACAGAGAAACATTTTCACTTTTGTAGGCAATATACACAATCCAATTGTACAAGTGCAACGTGAATTCAATTTCCATAATCTTACAATTGACGACCTAAGTTTGCCCATTGCTGCATATAAGAAGAATGTAACAACCATTTTATTAGGTAGACACAAAAGAAAGCATTAGCCTCCCAGTTTTTAGTGGGTCACAAGGTATATGTCATAACATCAAGGGCATTGGCTAAATGATAAATGCTTTGTTATTAATTAATTAATAATTAGTTACAAATGATACATTGCTAATGTGGTGCCTGAGGACCACAGAACAACCCCTACCTTCCCTGTTCATCCCTTTGAGTTGTACCAGGTTAATCATCCCAACCGCTATCATAAGGGTTACTATACCTGTTATAGTGGATGTCAAACTCTACTACAAACAACAAAAAAATATGTGATTTCCCATTGATTTCAATGTAAAAACTATTTTTCTTTTTGCTATATCTGAAATTCTTTTACTGCTACAGCTATGCCGTTTTGCACATGATTGTAGTACTTCATTCTCAACATTCAGGAAAAAATTTACAGTTCTATGTTGTATAGGAGAGAAAATATCGCACAAGGTGTGTTTTACCATTGATTTCAAAGTAAAACCTCTATTTTTCTTTTGCTATGTATAAATTTCTATTAACACTACAACCATGCCACTTTGCACATGATTGGAGTTATACATTTCCAACATTCTTAATTAAAGTTATGATTCTATTATGAATAGGAAAGAAAAAAATCACACAAAGTGTATTTCCATTTATTTAAATTTTAAAAAAACTATTTTTCTTTTTGCTATATATCAATTTCTATTAAAGCTACAGCCATGCCGTGTTGCACATCTTTGAAATACCTCATTCTCTACATACTCACAAAAATTTAGAGTTCTATGTTGTATAGGAGAGAAAATATCACACAAAGTATTTTTTCCTATTGGTTTCAATGTTAAACCTTCATTTTCTTTAGCAATATCTCAATTTCTTTTAAAGCTACAGCCTTGCCGTTTAGCACATGTTTGCAGCACCTCATTCCTTACATTCTAGAAAAAATTTACAGTTCTATGTTGTGTAGGAGAGAAAGTGTCGCACAGTGCTTTTTCCAATTATTTCAATGTAAAAACTCCATTTTTCTTTTGGCTCTATCTGAATTTCTTTTAATGCTACAGCTATGCCGTTTTGCACATGATTAGATTACCTCCTTTCCTATATTCTGGCAAAAATTTAAAGTTCTTTATTTTATAGAACAGAAAATATCACACAAAGTGTTTTCCCATTGATTTCAATGTAAAAACTTCATTTTTCTCTTTGCTATATCTAAAATTCTATTAAAGCTAAAGCAATGCCTTTTTGCACATGTATGTAGTACCTCATTCCCTACATACTCACAGAAATTTTCAGTTCTATGTTATATAAGATAGAAAATTTTGCAGAAAGTGTGTTTTCCCATATATTTCAATGTAAAAACTCCATTTTCATTCTTCTATATGTCAATTTCTTTAAATGTTACAGCCATGCCGTTTTGAACATGATTGGAGTACAAAATTCTCAACATTCTGGAGAAAAGTTATGATTCTATTAAGTATAGGAAATTAAAATAGCGCAAAAGTGTATTTTTCCAATGATCTGAATGCAAAAACTCCATTTTCCTTTTTGCTATATTTCAATTTCTATTAAAGCTACTGCAATGCCGTTTTGCACTTGATTGGAGTACCTAATTCCCTACATTCTCACATAAATATACAGTTCTATGTTATATAAGAAAGAAAATTTTGCACAAAGTGTGTTTTCCCGTTGATTTCAATGTCAAAACTCAATTGTTCATTTTGCTATATCTGAATTTTTATTATAGAGCTATAGCCATGCCATTTTGCACCTGATTGAAGTACCACATTCCCAACATTCTGGATAACAGTTATAATCCCTATTATTTATAGAAATAAAAATGTTGACAAAGTTTACTTTCCCATTGATTTCAGTTTACAAACTAAATTTTTCTTTTTGCCATCTCAATTTCTATTAAAGCTACTGCAATGCCGTTTTGCACATGATTAGAGTACCTCATTCCCTACATTCTCGGAAAGATTTAAAGTTCTATGTTGTATAGAAGAGAAAATATTAATAAAAGTGTGTTTTCTTATTGATTTTAATGTAAAAACTCAATCTGCTATATCTCAATTTCTATTAACGCTACAGCCATGCCGTTTTGAACATGATTAGTGTGCCTCATCGCCTACATTCTAACAAAAATTTACACTTCTATGTTTTAAAGGAATATAAATATCCCACAGTGCGTTTTCCTATTGATTAAAATTTAAAAACTCCATTTGTTGTTTTTCCTATATATAAACTTTTATTAAAGCTTTAGCAGAGTCATTTTGGACATGATTGGAGTGGCACATTTCCTACGTTCTGGCTAAATCTTGTAACCTTACTATGTATAGGAAAGAAAGTATCGCACAAAGTGTGGTTTCCAATTGATTTCAATGCAAAACATCATATTTCTTTTTGCTAGAACTCAATTTCTAATAAAGATACAACCATGCCGTTTTGCAGGTGATTGGAGCACCTCATTCCCTTCATTCTAACCAAAATCTTGAGTTCTATATTGCATAGGAGAGAGAGTATATCACAAAAAGTGTATTTTCCTATTGATTTCAAAGTAAAATTGGAGCAGCAAGTTACGTTGGACACACCAGTTTTCGTCTGATCACCCAAGTTAATAAACACAAGATCAGTTAGTACTGACATGGGTGGTCGCTTGGGAAAGCTGGGTACTGCTAATACCCAATAATCGTCGTATTGGTGTAGTGTCTGTGCAGTGTATGCATTGGAACTATACAGTGGACGGGTCTCTTATGGCCTTGTAGTTAACGGGACCTTAAACTCAAACAAACATTTCTCAGCTATTTCTCACTTTCTTTTAAACCTATGCCATTCCGTTTTGCTCATGATTGAGAACCCCATTCCCTACATACTGACAAAAATTTACAGTTTATATGTTGCATAGGAGAGAAAATGTGGCACAAAGTGAGTTTTCCCTATGATTTTAATGTCAAAATTCCATTTTTCTTTTTGCTATACCTCAATTTCTATTAAAGCTACAGCCAAGCCATTTTATACATGATTGGAGTACCACATTCTTAACATTCTCGCCAAGATTAGCAGTTCTATCATGTATAGGAGGCAAAATACAAAAAGAGCATTTTCCCATTAATTTCAATGGAAAAACTTCATTTTTCTTTTTGCTAGATCTCAATTTCTATTAGAGCTGCATCCATGCTGTTTTGTACATGATTGGAGTACCTCATTTCCTATATTCTTGCAAAAATTTACAACTTGAATTTTCCAATTTATTTCATTGTAAAATCTCAATTGATCATTTTGCTATATCTGAAAGTGTGTTTTCCCATTGATTTCAATGGAAAAACTTCATATTTTTTTTTGCTATATCTAAAATTCTATTACTTATTGATTTCAATATAAAATCTCCATTTTTGTTTTTGCTGTATCTCAATTTATTTACAAGCTACAGCCATGTCGTTTTGCACATGATTGGAGTATCACATTCCCAACATTCTGGATAAACGTTATAATTCTATTATGTATAGGAATAAAAATATTAGGCAAAGTTTACTTTCCCATTGATTTCAGTTTAAAAACTCCATTTTTTATTTTACTATATCCCAAACTCCATTAAAGCTACAATCCTACGGCTACATTAAAGCTGCCGTTTTGCACATGATTGGATTAACTAATTTCCTGCATACTTGCAAAAATTTACAGTTCTATGTTGTAAAGGAGAAAAAATGTCACAGATAGTGTGTTTTTCCATTTATTTAATGTAGAAACTTCACTTTTCTCTTTCTTATTCTCAGTTTCTAATAAAGCTACAGCCAAGCCGTTTAACACATGTTTGGAGTAACTCATTCCCTACATTCTAAAAAAATTTAGTTTTATGTTGTATAAGAGAGAAAATATCGCAGAAAGTGGTTTCCCATTAATTTCAGTGTAAAAACTTCGTTTTTCTATATCTAAATTACTAATAAAGCTGCAGCAATGCCGTTTTGCACATGATTGAAGTACCACATTTTGAACATTCTGGGTAAAAGTTATGATTCTATTACGTGTAGGAAAGAAAATATCACACAGTGTGTCTTCTCCATTGATTTTGATGTAAAACCTTAATTTTTCTTTTCGCTATATCTCAATTTCTTTTAAAGCTGCAGCTTTGCCGTTTTTACATGATTGGAGTACCTCATTGGCTAAATGCATGCAAAAATTAACAGTTCCATGCTGTATAGGAGAGAAAATATCGCACAAGGTGTGTTTTCCCATTGATTTAAATGTAAAAACTTCATTTTTTTGCTATATCTCAATTTCAATTAAAGCTACAGCAATGCCTTTTTGCACATGATTGCAGTACCTCATTTCCTACTTTATCAAAAAAATTTACCGTTCTATGTTGTATAGGTGAATAAATACTGCACAAAGTGTTTTTTCTTAATGATTTCAATGTAATAACTCCATTTTTTTGCTATTTCTCAACTTGTGTTAAAGCTACAAACATGCCATTTCTCACCTTCCTAGCATTCTGGATAAATGTTATGATTCTATTATGTATAGAAAAGAAAATATAGCACAAAGTGTGTTTTCCTTTTGACTTCAATGTAAAATCTTCATTTTTTTTTTATGTTTCATTTTCTAGTAAACCTACAACCACGCCGTTTTGCTCATCAATGGAGAACCTAATTCCTCACATTCTCGATATTATTTAGATTTCTATGTTGCTTAGGAGAGAAATTATCGCCCAAAGTGTGTTTTCCTATTGATTTCAATGTGAAAATGCATTTTTCAATATATAAAGGTATATTTAAGCTACATCCATGCCATTCTGCACATGATTTGAGTACCTCATTTCTTACATTATCACAACATGTTGCAGTTCTAAATTGCATAGGAGAAAAAATATTGCACAAAGTATGTAAAAACTCCATTTTTCTTTCTGCTACACCTCAATTTCTACTAAACTTACAGCAACGCCGTTTTCCACATAATTGGAGTACCTCATTCCCTACCTTCTTGCAAAAATTAATAGTTCTATGTTGTATAGGAGAGAAAATATCACAAAAGTGTAGAAACTCAAATTTTTGGTTTGCTATATCTTAATTTCTGATAAAGCTTCAGCCATGCCATTTTGCACATAATTGGGTACCTCATTCCCTAAATTCTTACAAAAATTTTCAGTTCTATGTTTTATAGGAGAGATAATATTGTGCAAATTGTGTTTTTCTCTTGATTTCAATATATAAACTCCATTTTTCTTTTTACTATAGCTCAATTTCTATTAAGGCTGTAGCCATGCCATATTGCACATGATAAGAGCACCACATTCCCTACATTCTCCCAAAAAATTACAGTTCTATGATGTATAGGAGACAAAATGCACTAAGTGCGTTTTCAAATTTATTTCAATAGAATAACTTCATTTTTCTTTTTGTTATATCTCAATTTCTATGAAAGCTAAAGCCATGCCGTTTTGCCCATGATTGGAGTACCTCATTCCCTACATCCTCACAAAAATATACAGTTCGATGTTGTATAGGAGAGAAAATATTGCACAAAGTGTGTTTCTCATTTATTTTAATGTAAAAAACATTTTTATTATTGCTATATCACAATTTCGAATTTAGCTACAGCCATGACGCTTTGCACATTATTGGAGTTCCTCTTTCCCTGCATTCTTGCAAACATTTATAGTTCTATGTTTATAGGAGAGAAAATATCGCCCAAAGTGTGTTTTTCCATTGATGTGAATTTAAAAACTCTTTTTTACTATATCTCAATCTCTTTTAAAGCTACAGCCATGCCGTTTTGCACGTGATTGCAGTACTATATTCCCAAAATTCTGAATAAACGTTATGATTCTATTATGTATAGGAATAAAAATATTGCACAAAGTGTACAGCCATGTCGTTTTGCACCTGATTGGTGTACGACATTTCCTACATTCTCACAAAAATTTACAGTTCTATTTTGTATTACTACTTATTTTTATTATTACTAATTATTATGACAATTACTATAAGAGAAAGATTCATTAAGAAGTTGATTGGTGAGGTGAGAAAGAGGAAACAACTTAAGCATTGGTTTTCCACCTTGCTTATAAAATTTTAGTAATTATTTTTGGTGATTTTTATACATTAGATTGTATAAGAAAATGGAACCACAGGTGCACTTGAGGTGTAAAAAATTACAAAAAAATTTTCAAAAATGCATAATTATAATAAATTTCTATACAATGAGCTAAAGTAATTTACAATATATTCTAAAACAAAGTGAAAATGAAAACCTAATATCTGAATGCTTTAATCTGAATTCCTAGATGAAGATTCCTATAAAAAGGAATTTATAAAAACGTTCTACAACATAATATTCTATAACGTTCTATACCAATCAATTTATTGCTTAAATAAGATTTAACATTTTTTTAAATGTAAAGCGGTTAAGGTAAATCATCAATACCCAGGGCCATACAAATAAATTTAAATTGAGCTTGATATATTGGGTTCCTCAAGTCCCATGCAACCACCAAAAATTGCCATTCATGTGAACCACGACTTTGAACTTATATACATAGTCAATTAGGTAAATCTTACAAATTATATTATTGTCCTAATGGTGGTAAAGCCAAACAATACTAGAAAATATAATAAGATTTGACCGTGAAAAAGCCTTCATTTGCGGACATTCAGAGATTTTGTTACACCCCAATCTTGTGCTGGATCAATATGTAATGCTTTGTCATGTAAATTAGCCAATTTCAAAAGTAGGGAATGGCCAGAAGTAGACCAACACCTAAGCCCATATGTGATGATTTGTTTAATCATTCAATCAAACTACAGAGACTGCAGTCCTTGGAACAAATACATACCCTTTATATTCTGCACAACTGCATAGATCCGTTTTACCTTCAAATATTACTGGTGAAGATGGAACTGATAGGTTAATTTTGTATCTAAAACTATGCCCAAATCTCGAATTCAATGTATACATGGAACAGGTACCCTGTTCAAAAATGAAAAGGGGTATAGCATAGTGGAACGAGTCCAATGAAAGGTTATAATTTCAGATTTGTTATAGGTTAATGACAAGTTATTTGATAACAGCCATTGCTCAACTACTTGAAGGAAATCATTTAAAACGTTTGCAGTATTCACATCAACCACCTCTTTAGAAAGCTTCATATCAACAGCAAATGCCAATGGAGTGACCTGAGAGCTAAATTGGGCAGAAAAACCATTAATATAAATATTAAATAGCAACTGGCTTAAGGTACTGCCCTGAGGAAACGCCATCACCTTTTGATAATGATTCTGGCTCAAAACGCCCCCAATTTTAACATAGTTGTAACGTTAAGATAAATAATGTCCTATGAACTATACACTATATTAACTATATTGCCACCAATAAACCAATCCACCAATCAACTATATTACTCCAATTTTTTCAATAGTAATTGAATGGACACTTTTTCAAATGCTCTAGAGATTTCTAAATATAGTGAATCTAACTGGTCCTTTTTTTTGAAATGCATTTGTAATATTCTCAATGTGCATCAACAAATTAGATTCAGTTTATTATTGGCTGGAAAAACATGTTGGGCAGGGTTTAAAAATCTTCTCCTCGAAGGAACCAATTTAGCCCAAATAATTTTTTCTGAGATCTTCGCAAAAGTTGATAAAATTGAAATTCAGTGATAATTAACTATACTTGCCCTCAATCCACTTTTCAAAATTGGCAGTACGTGGACGGTATTTCAAATCTGAGGAATAGTCTGAGTTTGTAAGCATAAGGTAAAAAACTCTGCTAGGATAGGTGATATCAAATCTTAGTAAGCCATGATTAGAACTGAAGGAATACCACACTGATTTCAATGTAAAAACCATTTATTTCAATGTAAATATTCCATTTTTCTTTTGGTTACATCTCAATTTCAATTAAAGCTTCAGCCATGCCATTTCACACATGATAGAGTACCTCATTCCCAACATTCTCAGAAAAATCTGCAGTGTTTTTATTGCATTGATTTCAATGAAAAAAACTGCATTTTTCTTTTTGCTATATACCAATTTCTATTAAAGCTACAGCAAGGACGTTTTGCAACAGATTTAAGTAGCTCATTCCCTACACACTTACAAAAATTTACAGTTCTAGGTTGTATAGGAGAGAAAATATCACACAAAGTGTGGTTTCCCATTGATTTTAATATAAAAGCCATTTTTCTTTTTGCTATATCTCATTTTCTATTAAAGCTACAGCCATGACGTTTTGCACATGAGTGGAGTACCTCATTCCCTACGATCTTGCATAAATTTACAGTTCTATGTGGTATGGGTGAAAAAATTTTGCACAAAGTGTGTTTTCTTATTTATTTAAATTTAAAAACTCCATTTTTCCTCATTGCTAAATCTTAATTTTATTTAAAGGTACAACCTTGCCGTTTTGCACATGTTGGAGTACCACATTCCCAAAATTCCAGATAAAAGTTATGATTCTATTATATATAGGAGAACAAATATCCCACAAAGAGTGTTTTCTTATTGATTTCAATGTAAAAACTCATTTTTTCTTATTGCTATATCTCAATTTCTATTAACGCTACAGCCATGCCGTTTTGCATATGATTGGGGTTCCTTATTCCCTACATTCTCACAAAAATGTAACGTTCAATGTTATATAGAAGTAAAAATATCACACAATGTACATCTTCCTATTGATTTCAATGTACAAATTCCATTTTTCTTTTTGCTATATCTCAATTTCTATTAGAAGCTACAGCTATGCCATTTTGCACATTATTGGAGTACCTCATTCCCTACATTCTCGTAAAAATTAATACTATTACGTATAGGAAAGAAAATATCACACAGAGTGTTTTCCATTGATTTCAATGTAAAAACACTATATTTATTTTTGCTATATCTCAATTTCTATTAAAGCTGCAGTATTACCGTTTGCCCATGATTAAAGTACCTCATTCCCTACATTCTCACGAAATCTGACAGCTCTAAGCTGTACAGGATAGAAAATTTCACACTACGTGTGTTTTCCCATTGATTTCAATGTAATAACTTGATTTTTCTTTTTGCTATATCTCAATTTCTATTATAGCTACAGCCATGCCCTTTTGCACAATACTTTGAGTATCTCATTCCCTAAACTCTTGAAAAAATTAACAGCTCTATAATTTACAGTGGAGAAAATATCGAACAAAGTGTGTTTTCCTTTGATTTTAATGAAAAACTCCATTTTTATTTTTGCTATACCTTAAATTTTTCTAAAGCTGCATTGATGACGGTTTACACATTATTGGAGTACCACATTCTTTACATCCTTGTCAAAATTTGCAATTCTATCGCATTTTCCCATTGATTTCATTGGAAACTCTTCATTTTTCTTTTTTCTATATCTCAATTTGTATTAAAGCTACAGCCATGCCGTTTTGCACGTGACTGGAGTACCACATCTTCTGCATTCTGTCAAAAATATGTAGGAATAGTATAAAATAGTATAAAATTATGTATAGGAAAGAGAATATTGCACAAAGAGTGTTTTCCCATTGATTTCAACGCAAAAACTTCATATTCCTTTTTGCTACATCTATATTTCGAATAATGCTACAGCCATGCTGTTTTACACATGATTATAGTACCTCATTCCGTACGTTTCCAAAAAAATATTCAGTTCTATGTTGTATAGAATAGGAAATATTGCAAAGATTGTGTTTTTTTATTCTATATAATAATAAGACTTCATATTTCCTTTTGCTATACTTTAATTTCTATTTAAGCTATAGCATACCATTTCGCACATGATTGGAGTACCTCATTCCCCACATTCTCACAAATAATTAGTTCTATGTTGCTTAAAAGCGAAAATATCCCCCAAAGAGTGTTTTCCTATTGATTTCAATGTAAATTTTTTTTTCTTTTTGCTATATCTCAATTTCTATTAAAGCTACTGCCATGCCGTTTTCCACATGATTTGAGTACCACATTCACTGAATACTGGCCAAAATTTGCATTTTTTTTATCATATATAGGAGACAAAATGATTTCAATTCAAAACTTCATTTTTATTTTTCCTTTATCTGAATTTCCATTAAAGCTACAGCCATGCCCCATTGCACATGATTGGATTATCACATTCCCGACATTCTTTGTAAAAGTTATGATTCTATTATGTATAGGAGAGAAAATATCGCACAAAGTGTGCTTTTCCATTGATTTTAATGTAAAAACACCATTTTTCTTTTTTCTTTATCTCAATTTCTTTTAAAGCTACAGCCATGCCCTTTTGACCATCATTAGAGTACTACATTCCCAATATTCGAGAGAAATGTGATGATTCTATTATGTATAGGAATAAAAATTTTGCACAAAGTAACTTTTTCCATTGATTTCAACGCAAAAACTGCATTTTTCTTTTTACTATAACTCAATTTCTATTGAAGCTGCAGCCATGCCATACATTCCATACATTCTCATAACAGTTTACAGTTCTAAGTGGCATGGAAGATAAAATATCAGACCAAGTGTGTTTTCTCATTGATTTCAATGTAACAACCATTTTTCTGTTTGCTATGTCTTACATGCTACAGCCATGACGTTTTGTACGAGATTTGAGTACCTAATTCCCTGCAGTTTAGTAATAATTTACAGTTCTATGTTTAATAGGAGAGAAAACATTGCACAAAGTGCGTTTTCCTGTTGATTTTAATGGAAAAGCCATTTTTCATTTTGCTATATCTCATTTTCTATTAAAGCTACAGCCATGACGTTTTGCACATGCGTGGAGTACCTCATTCCCTACATTCTTGCACAAATTTACGGTTCTTTGTTGTATAGAAGAAAATATATTGCAAAAAGTATTTTTTCTTATTGACTTCAATGTAAAAATTCCATTTTGTATATCTCAATTTCTATTAAACGTACAGACATGGCGTTTTGCACATGATTGGAGTACATAATTCCTTCATTCTGAATAAAAGTTATGATTCCATTATGTATTGGAATAAAAATATCACACAAAGTGTGTTTTCCCAATATTTTAATGTGAAAACTACAGTTTTGCTTTTTCTATATCTTAACTTCGATTAAAGCTACAGTTATGCTGTTTCCCACAAAATTAAAGTACCTCATTTCCTACATTCTCACAAAAATTTAAAGTTTAATGTTGAATTTTCGAGAAAATATCGCACAATGTGTGTATTTCTCTTCATTTCAATTTAAAAAATCTATTTTTCTTTTTGCTAGTCCTGAATTTCTATTAACGCTGCTGCTATGCTGTTTTGCTCATGTTTGGATTTCCAAATTCCCTACATTCTCACCAAAATTTTCATATCTATCATGTGTAGGAGACGAAATGCACAAAGTTCGTTTTGCCATTGATTTCCATAGAAAAACTTAATTTTTCTTTATGCTGTATCAAAATTTCTATTAAAGCTACAGCCATTCCGTTTTCCAGTTGATTGGAGTGCAATATTCCATGCATTCGGTCCAAAATTTGTAGTTCTATTATGTATAGGAAAGAATATATCACACAAAGTGCTTTTTCCCATTGATCTCAAGGGAAAAACGTCATATATCTTCATGCAATAACTCAATTTCTATTAAATCTATAGCCATGCCTTTTTGAACGAAATTAGAGTACCTCATTCCCTACATTCTCATCAAAGAATTTAGATTCTATGTTGCCTTGGAGAGAAAATATCACACAAAGGATTTTTTCCAAATGATTTCAATGTAAAAATTCCATTTTTCGTTTTGCTATACCTCAATTTCTAATAAACCTACAGTTATGCATTTTTGCACACGATTTGCATACCTTATTACCTACAATCTCTCAAAAATTAACTGTTCTATGTTATATAGGAGAGAAAATATTGCACAAAGTGTGCTTTCCTATTGATTTCATTGAAAAAACTCCTTTTTTATGCTAAATCTCAATTTCTATTTAAGCTACAGCCACGCAGTTTTCCACATGATTGGAGCACATTATCCCCTTCATTCTTGCAAAAATTTACAGTTCTATGTTTTATAGCAAAGAAAATATCGTGCAAAGTTGCTTTCCAATCGATTTCAATGTTGAATTTCCATTTTTTTTCCTATATCTCAATTTCTTTTACAGCTACAGCCATGCTGTTCTGAAATGATTGGAGTATCTCATTCCCTACATTCTTGCAAATATTTACAGTTCTATGTTGTATAGGAGAGAAAATATCACACAAAGTGTGTTTCCCATTGATTTTAATGTAAATCTCTATGGGAGTAGCGAGTTGCATTGGACAAACCAGTTCTCGCCTGATCTATGAAGTTAAACAATGCAAGCCCAGTTAATACCGTGATGGGTGGTCGCTCGGAAAAGCTGGGTACTGCTAATACGAAATAATTGATGCATAAGAGTAGTTTTTTTCAGTATATGCATTAGAACTATACAGTAGATGGGTCTCTAATGACCTTTTATTTGGTAGGACCTTAAACTCTAACAAACAACAAATAAAAACTCCATTTTTCTTAATGCTATTTTCCAATTTCTATTAAAGCTACAGCCATGCCGTTTTGCACATGATTGAGTACCTCCTTCCCGCATTCTCACAAAAATTTTCAGTTCTGTGTTATTTAGCAGAGAAAATCTCACACAAAGTGGGATTTCTCATTGATTTTGTGGCTGTGTTTGTGTGCAAACAGTAACGACGTTTACTTAATAATTAATTAATAATAATAATGTAATCAAATGAAAGTATTAGGTTTATGTAAAAACCCTTGGCAGAGCTTAATTGTGAAACGTATAGTTTTGAGACTTGAGACTTGATCTAAAAGTTTAAATTCCAATACAAACTAAAATTGGAACATTATTCAAACTATGCAATTCTTGACAGCACATTCAGGAATTGCAGAACCTCAATCTGCAAACGTCATGGGAGAACTTATGACATGGCAGAAAAGATTAACCAGTACACCACCCCCTGCTAGAAGCTTAGTTGGTACAGAACTAAAATGGACACGACTGTTCAATGTACATGATTGGGTGACAATTGCAGGAAGAGGTTTATTCAGGGGTTATTTTTTCTCTTGGCTGCGATGGTGGCATGGGAGTTCTATACTGAGGATCATCAACTGTAAGTGATGAACGAAGGGCTGGCTTAAGTCTGTTGACTGACACGTCTTTTTTCGACAATTGATGTTAACATTAAAGTACGTATCATGATGAACAAGGACGGGAAAGGGGTCCTTCATATGTTGATTGTAAGGGATGTCTGTGTGCTCCATGATGAATAAAGACATGTGTCGCATCATTCATCCATGGGAACTGAAAAATCGTTGGCTTCTGAGGTTTCCGGGATGGTTGGTGCTTCAAGGAGTGCATGGATGAATGTAAACGATCAATGTTATCCTCCAAAACTTAAGTGCTGGTTTCTGTCATGAAGAAATCGCTCAGAAGACTTAGGGTGGTTCCATACAGCATCTCGGCTGGTGAAGCATTGACATCTTCCTTAACAGAGCAGCGAAGACCAAGGAGGATCATTTCTCCAGTGTAGTGGATCTTCTACTGCATGAAGCAAAGTTTTAAGCTCCTGGTGAAAACGCTCCACCAGACCATTTGAGGAATGATGGTAGGATGTAGTGCAGATATGATGCATCAGAAATATTTGACAAAGATGGGAGAACAACGCTGAATCAAACTGTCTGCTATGTTCAGTTGTGGTGGTTGATGGTACTCCAAAACGTGATATCCAGTGGGCTACAAAAGCTATTGCCACTGTCTGTGCTGTAGCATCAGCAATCAGGATGGCTTCTGGCCACCTAGAAAGCATATCAACACATGTAAGTAGATAGTGGTTATCACGTGATGGTGGAAATGGGCCTACAAGATCTATATGCACACGATCAAAACGCATTGCTGGTGGCATGCATGTGCTCACTGGCAATGAAGTGTGCCATTTGATCTTGTTACTCTGGCACTGGTGACAGGAATGAGACCAGGCTGTGATATCTACATTCATCCAAGGCAAGACAAAATGCTCAGCAATGAGGTGACGTGTAGCCTTCACTCCAGGATGTGAGATGCCATGAATGGAGTGGAATGCTTAGTGCTGCAAGGACTGCAGGAGAAGTTGTCAAGGTTCAGATGCTGAGATATCGCAGATGATGCTAACTGCTGAGCCAGGGACTGGTACAAGCTGCAGTACCAGTGCACCAGGGTTGTCCTGAATGTGACGAATTTCTGGATCTTCATCCTGGGCCATTCACCGTGGTTCAGGGGAAAATAAATCAGAGGTGGTTGTCAAGGAATGAAGACATGCCCGAGAGAGCTTATCTATGATGACATTTTCTGAACCTTTAACATGTCGTATGTCTGTGATAAACGCAGATATAAACTCAAGATGATGAGCTTCACGTGGCGAATGTTGATCTAGGTAAGAATTGAAGGCAATTGTAAGTGGCTTGTGGTCCGTAAAGATGGTAAAGTGCTGACCTTCTATGAAATACCAGAAGTATCTCACAGCCAAATACATTGCCAGAAGTTCTCTGCCAAACGTACTGTATTGTGTTTCCATTGGCTGAAATTTTATTGAAAAAAGCTTATCAGTTACCATTGTCCATCCACTAGTTGTTGAAGGATGGCACCTGCAGCAACGTTAGAAGCATCCACAAAAAACGCAACTACTGTGTCAAGGTTATAGCTAGGGTGCCAAGGCATTGCTAATTCCACTAGTGCTTCCTTTATGGAAAGAAAAGCAACTTCTTGTTGACCAGTCCACTGGAGCAAGGCATTCTTGGGTATTTTTCCAACGAGCATATCATTCAGTGGCTGCAGAAGTGTTGCACAAAAAGGAATGAAGTGGTGAAAAAATAGACAAGCCCTAGGAAGCACCTAAGGGCTCTACAAGATTCTGGTTGAGGGAAATCCTGAATGGCTTGGACCTTCTCTGGCAGTGGAGAGATTCCCTGGGGCATTATGCAATGACCAGGGAAATCTAAAGAGTCTTTCCCAAAATGCATTTGGGAAGATTGATGGTCAACCCATACTGGCGCAGGCGCTCAAAATCCTGCTGGAGGTGCTTCTGATGCTCTGGATCATCCACACTTGTGACAAGGAAATCATTAATGTATGTGAAAAGGAATAGCAAATCTCTGAGGATAGAGTAAATGAATCATTGAAATGGCTGTACTGCAATGCAAAGACCAAATGGAATGTGCAGATATTCGAGCAAGCTAAATGGATTGATTACTGCAATCTTCGCAATGCCCTCTTCTGCAATCGGTATCTGGTGGTAAGCTTACACCATGTCTAGTTTGGAATATATCTTAATACCATAGAGGTGAGCATTTAACTCCATGAGATGTGGTATCGGGTAACGATCCAGAACAGTGCAAGCATTCAAGGCCCAGAAGTCACCCACAATCCACCAATATGCATCCTTAGGGACCATATGCAAGGGGCTGCCCCACAGACACAAGGATGCATGGATGTACCCCATCTCATGTAGCTGCCTGAACTCTTCCTTTGCAATCTTCAGCTTCTCAGGGTGTAACCACCTAGCATGTGCATGGATTGGTGAACCTGCAGTTGTCATGATATGATGAGCTATGTAGTGTGCTGTAGGTACTGTTGCAGGATGAGGTACCGTAATGTCCCAGAACTCCTTCAGCAATGCTTTATACTGGCCACCAACATCTGGAGTGATACTTGACAATCTGCTATACGTTGTTTTTTATGTATGGTGGTACGAGAAACCTGTAAACGGGTAATCCGGTCAAAGAGCTTCTGCCTATGCATGTCAACCACCAGGCCATAATGAGAGAGGAAGTCAGCTCCCAGAATGGCATGGAAAACGTCAGCTACTAAGAAGTTCCATGTGAAGGAACGCTGTAACCCCAGGTTGACTCATAGGTGATGAGTTCTGTATGTATTGATGATTGTCTTAAGGAAGTAAGCCAATTTTGGACTTGGTGCTCCAAGAAAAGTGTGAGGGACTATCCTCATCTACACTCCAGTTTTGACCAGGAAACGATGATGAGTTGACTTGTCAAACAGGAAAAGGAGACGACTAGAAAAAACTTCGTCATCTGATTGCATCTCTGAGATGGCTGACCTTATGCGTTTTCCTGTGAGCAAGGTGCATGGGCACTTCTATGCATTGTTTCCGAATCTCTGGTGTTACCAGCAAAACTCTTCATGACCGGGATCAGTCAAAACTCACTCTTGAGATTGCCATCATGAGCGTGACCAGGAACGTCATTGGAACGATTGCTTGTATGACTGCCTGCGATATTCCTGACAGTAGGGAGTTTACTTTGTCACATTGTTCGTCTACTTGTGCTCACAACAGTGAGATTTACAACTCCAGAGCAGAGAAGGCACATCCAGCAGGATATATCTAGCTCTATATAGTGCGATATATCTAGCACTTCCATCATCTTAGATGCCATCTCTGCAAGATTCTCGATAGCAGTGGTGGCGTCGGCAATCGCCAGTACAACTTGGACCTGGTGTGGGAGGTGGGTCAGGAAAAGTTCTCAAATGATGGAAGTGTCACAGGCAAAGCTAATGCTGTCCCCTGTGAGCTGCTGCATCTGCCGTAATAGTTGAGATGGCCTCTTATCTCCCAACTGCAAATCCGTCAGGAGTTGCTGTTGCTTCTGCCATTGAGACAAAGAGCTATGCTGCAAAATTATCTCTTTGATAGCCTCATTTGCGTATACTGTTGCTGGATGCAGGATCAAATCCCATATATTGGCGACTGTTTCTTGAGGCAAGATGTCCACAACATAATTAAATTTCTGCACGTCTGCCCTTTTATTATAAATACTAAAACGATGCACTGCAGCAGAAAACCACATTTCTGCATTGTGGCTCCAAATGGGTGGCTACTTAAATGATTTCAAGTTTTGCTGAGGAGCACTGATGAAGGATTCATTACCCAGTACTTCCACTCTAGGGTTGATTACTTCCGGTCTGCTTTCCATTTCCTTTGTAATTTCTATGTAATTTCTTTGCTTTTATGTATATATTGCTTAGCAAAAATTTTCTGTATTTGCTGGCACAACGTATTAATAATCATATAGGATAAATCACGTTTGATGAACTCCATATGGATATCCAATGTAATCTCAGACCAGGTCACCAATTGTGGCTGTGTTTGTGTGTTTGGTGTAAAAGTAAAATATTCTGACTTGAAAAATTTATGTGGAAACAGTAACGACTTTTACTTAATAATTAATTAATAAAAATAATGAAATTAAATTAAAGTAATAGGTTTATGTAAAAACCCTTGGATGAGCTTAATGGCGAAACGTATAGTTTTGAGACTTGAAAAACGATCAATCGCTTTTGTTCAAAAAAAATAAATTCCAAAACAAACTAAAATTGGAACATAATTCGAACTATGAGTTTCTTGACAGCACGTTGAAGAATTGCAGAACCTAAAACTGCAAACGTCATGAGAGAAGTCATGAAGTGGCAGAAGAAAATGAACCACTAAATAATGGCTACATCCATGCCAATTTGCACATGATTTGAGTACCTCATTCCCTACATTCTTGCAAAATGTTACAGTTCTACGTTTTATATGAGAGAAAATATTGCACAAAGTGTGTTATTCCTTTGATTTTAATGTAAAAACTCCATTTTTGTTTTTGCTATATCTCAATATCTACTAAAGCTACAGCCATGCCAATTTGTGCGTCATTGGTGCACCTCATTCCCTACATTCTTGAAAAAAATTACAATTCTGTGTTGTACAGAAGAGAAATTATCGCACATCATGTTTTCAATTTTCTTTGTGCTATATCTTAATTTTGATTAAAGATACAGCCCTGCCGTTTTGCATATGATTGGAGTACCTCATTATCTACATTCTTGGAAAAATATACAGTTCTATGCTTTATAGGAGAGAAAATATCGCATAAACTGTTTTTTCCTATTAATTTCAATGAAAAAACTCCATTTTTCTTTTTGCTATAACTCAATTTCAATAAAAGCTTCAGCAATTCCGTTTGCACATGATTGTAGTACCACATTCCCAACATTCTGGATAAAGGTTATGATTCCATTATGTATAGAAATGAAAGTAACGCACAAAGTGTTATTTCCCTACAATATCGAGCAGTGTTTTCCCATTAATTTCAATGTAAAAATTTCAATTTTCATTTTGCTACATCACAATTTCTACTAAAGCTATAGCCATGCTGTTTTGCACACAACTGGAGTACCACATTCCTAATATTCTGGATGAAAGTTATGGCTATTTTAAGAAAATATCGCACAAAGTGTGTTTTGCACGTCATAGATTAACCTCATTCTTATAATTCTCACTGAAATTTACAGTTCTATGTTGTATAGGAGAGAAAATATTTCCCAAAGTGTGTTTTCCTATTGATTTCAATGAAAAAACTTTGCATTTCTTATTGCTATATCTCAATTTTTATTAATGCTACAGCCATGCCGTTGTGCACATGATTGGAGAACCTCATTTCCAACATTCTTGCAAAAATTTAAAGTACTATGTTGTGTAGGAGAGAAAATTTCAAACAAAGTGTTTTCCCATTGATCTCAATGTAAAAACTCCATTTTTCTTTTGCCATACCTCAATTTCTTTTAAAGCTACAGCAATGCCGTTTTGCACCTAATTGGAGAACCTCTTTCCCCATTCTGCCAAAAATATCCAGTTCTATGTTGTATAGAAGTGAAAGCAGCATTTACCTCATTTTTGCTATATCTCAATTTTTTTAAGCTACACACATGCCATTTTGCAAATGATTAGGGTACCTCATTTCCTACTTTCTTTCAAAGATGTACGGTTCTATGTTGTATAGAAAAAAATAGTGCACAAAGTGTGTTTTCCCATCAATTTCAATTCAAAAACTCCTTTTTTTCTATTTTCTATATGTTAATTTCTATTAAAGTTACAGCTTTGCCGGTTTGATCATGTTTGGAGCACCTCGTTCCCTACATTCTCACAAAAATTTACAGTTCTATGTTGTATACAAGAGATAATATTATTCAAAGTGCGTTTTCCTATTGATTTTCTATATCTTAATTTCTCCTAAAGCTACAGCCATGCCATTTTACACATGATTGGAGTAAAACGTTCCCAACATTCAGGATAAAAGTTAAGATTTAAATATGTATAGGAAAAAAAATATTGCAGAAAAGGGGTTTTCCTATTGATTTTAATGTAAAAACTCTATTTTTCTATTTCTATATCTCAATTTCTATTAAAGCTATAGCCATGCTGATTTGCACATGATTAGGAGTACCTCATTTTCTTCATTTTTACAAAAATTAACAGTTGTGTAGGAAAGAAAATATAACACAAAGTGTGTTTTCCTATTGATTTCAACGTAAAAACTTCATTTTTCTTTTTCCTTTATCTCCATTTCTATTAAAGCTGCAGCCATGCTGTTTTGCACATGGTTGCAGTACCACATTCCCTACATTCTTGCAAAAATTTGCAGTATTATGCTGTATACGAGACTAAATACACAAAGTGCGTTTTCCCATTGATTTCAATTTTTCTTTTTTTTGCTGTTTCTTAATTTTCATTAAAGGTTCAGCCACGCCATTTTGTACGGGATTAGAATACCACATTTCCTACGTTCTGTCCAAAATTTGGAATTGTTTTATGTATGAGAAAGAAAATATCGCGCAAAGTGTGATTTCCCATGGATTGAAATTTGAAAACTCCATTTTTCTTTTTGAAATATCTGACTTTCTTTTAAAGCTACGGCCATGCCATTTTGCACGTGATTGGAGCACCCTTTCTCATTGATTTCAATGTAAAATCTTCATTTTTCTCTTTGCTATATCTCAATTTCTATCAAAGCTACAGCCATGCCGTATTGCACATGATTGGAGTACCTCATTCCCTACATTGTTAAAAAAATTTACAGTTCTATGTTGTATACGAGAGAAAATATTGTGCAAAGTGTGTTTTCCAATTGATTTTAATTTTAAATCTCCATTTTCCTTTTTCCTATATATATCAACTTCTATTAAAGCTGCAGTCATGCCATTATTTGAATGATTGGTGTTCCAATATCTCAACATTCTGAATACAAGTTATGATTCTTTTTTTCAGGAAAGAAAATATTGCACAAAGTTTGCTTTCTCATTGATTTCAATGTTTAAACTCCATGTTTCTTTTTGCTATATCTCAATTTCTGAGGATTACTAGGTGATACTGATTGTACGTGCATTGTTTACCTCATGGCCCCTCATGGCACCTCATTACCCCCTACCTTGCCAGCTGAAGGTATGGCTGTGTGTGAGGTTGTTGTTAAGTGGGAGGGGAACTTATGTCAATGTTGGGCATTTAAGCCTAGCATCGTGTGAGTTGTTCTACTACTCCTGTCATCTGTATTGGCAGCATCCATGCTGCGTTTGCAGCATCACACAGACCCCCCACAGCATCAATTGTTTATTTATTTATTTATTTCCATTAATATGTTTAATTTAATCTTTTATTATTATCTTGAATCCTTAGTATTATTATTAATATTATAATTACTTATTAGTTTTATTAGTATTAGTAATATCATTTGCAGTCCTAGGATTGCATTTATACAGTGTAGGGTGTGAGGGGTGTATTGGCATGTGAGTATGGGACCTCTGCTTGATTGACAGAAACAGAAGAATCCTTGAGTGTTTTATGTGGGGTAGGACGGCACCCCCTTCCCCACATTTAGCCCTGTCACTGTTGCAGCAGGTTCTAGGCATCTGGCTGGGGAGCACACACCCAGAGTTGTCCCCCAGAGTAAGGGGGCTATGCTAAGGTTAGGGACATGGAATGTGGGGAACATTAAAGGAAAAACAGGGGAATTAGTAAACACTGTGAAGCATAGAATGGTTAGCATGGCCTTCCACAAAGAAACGCATTGGAAGGGGAACTGTTCATGGGCACTGGGGGAGGGATACAAATTATTATACACAGGTATTGAGGAGGGGCATAATGGGGTGGGTATTTTATTGAATAGGGAATTTCAGCAGGGGATCATAGCAGTCGATAGAATGAATAGCAAGAATATTCTTGTTACTGTAGTATCGCATGGTATTGGGATCCACCTCATCAGTGCTTATGCTCCTCAAGCAGGATATGATGAGGCCACCAAAAGGAATTTCTAGAGGTATTTTGATGAGGTGGTACAGTCAGTAGATAACAAAATTAGACAGGATAAGGGATCTGATAGTCTGATTATTGAAGAGAACTTTAATGGCCATGTTGGCCAGTAAGGACAAGGATATGTGGCTGTCCATTAGGAAAGGGGGTATGGCCAGCTCACAGCTGAGGGACAAGAAGTCCTTGATACAGCACAAGCACATGGCCTTGCATTGGCCAATACGTGGTTTCAGACGAGTTAAAAAGCACCTCATCCCATTTCAGTCACCCCTGGGAAAGTCTCAGATTGATTTCTTCATGGTCAAGATACAGCATAGGCTGGAGATTTGTGATTGCTGGGCACTTCCCAGTGAGGATTTCCAGAAGGAAAGTGGGCATAAGTTACTGATGATTGAGGTACTTGCATGGGGTGCAGCTAGAAATCATCTATGGAAAGGTGAACCAGTCATTAAATGGTAAAATTTACCACTAAATTCACATGAATTCGAGCAGGAGATTATTAGCCAGGTGGGCTGGGATTGGGAAGGGTCAGCTGATGCCATGTGGGACATGGTTGCCAGGAAGATTACACAATGTGGGAAGGCTGTTTGGCGCAGCTAGAGTAGGAGGCTCACACCAGGATAGACAGACTTGGTGGTAGAATGAGGTGGTTAAAGCAGCCATTCCTCAGAAGAAGGCAGCATTCAATAGGTGGCAGGAGATGAGGGATCAGGGTTCAAAGACAAAGTATATACAGGAAAAGAAGCATGCTAGGAGGGCCATTGCCCTGTCCAAACACCAAAAGTATAAGGCTTTAAATAAAAGCTAAGGGACAAAATAAGGTGAGCAGGAAGTATTTTGAGTAACCAAAACCCAAGATAAAAGCAGTAACGATGTCACTAGGGCCATATCAATCAAGGATTGAGATGCTTGGGTCCTATTTCAGCCAGCAATGATAATGAAGAGGTGGAAGGAATATTACAGCAATCTCTTAAACACAGATATTAGTGAAATGGTCATGAACAACATCTCTGCAACCACAGTAGCTGTGGACTTAGTGAGTGATGCAAAAATAGTCAGGGTCCTCCTCAAGCTGAAAGGACACAAAGCCATAGGTTCTGATAAGATTCCTATTCACGTTTGGCATAACTTGGGGAACACAGGAATTACATGGCTGGGGAAGCATATTAATAAAATAGCCAGTGGTGACCGAATGCCATCTTCATGGTGGGAGAGTTGGATTGTCCCACTGTTGAAAGGCAAAGGTGACGCCCAGGACTGTGGGAACTGCAGAGGCATTAAGCTAATGAGCCATTTAATGAAGTTGTGAGAGAGGGTCATAGAATGTAACCTCAGAAATCATACTAGTGTCCAAGAAAACCAGTTTTGGTTTATGCTTGAATTGTCAACAATAGAACCCATCTTTATTCTATGACAGATGGTGGAGAACCTTAGAGCAGTAAAGAAGGATCTGCATGCAATCTTTGTAGACCTTGAGAAGCCCTATGATAGTGTCCCTAGGAAGGTAGTATGGGATGTTCTAAGACAATAGGAAGTGGGTGAATGGCATATCAGAATAATACAGGATATGAATGAAGGTTCCACCTCTAGGGTGAGAATGGGATGGGGGAATACTGGTATCTTCAAAGTAAAGGGTGGGCTTAATCTAGGATCAGCAGTCAGCCCTTATCTCTTTGCTTTGGCAATGGATGACTAGCTGACAGGAATAGGAGAATTAGCCCCACAGTGCTTGGTATTTGCTGATGATGTAGGAAGGTTACAGTAGTCACAAGAGGTGGTTCAACAGAGCTTGCAGGACATTACAACAGCAATAACAAGGGGGCCTTAGGGTGAACATGAAGAAAAAAAGAGTACTCAGCTTTCAATTTGCGTGCCCAGGACCAAAAGGGTTGTAGTTCATTGTTGAAATGATGAGCTGCCAGCAGTGAAACAGTTTAGGTATCTAGGATGAGTGATTCAGAGTAATGGGGAAATCGACTCTGACATTACCCACAGAATCAATTCTATTTCTAATTCACAACACTGCAAGCAGCCTTATTTGGCCAAAATGGCAGTGGAGAGACCAACTCTCATTCTTACATATATTACCAAAAAGCTCCCAAAACCCCCTGCTTAAATTCCTGCGATCCCTCTACAACACTAGTAATGGTAGGGTGGCTTTTTATTAGGCACTCCACCTTATCCTTTCCAAGGTCATTCCATTGTCGAATGGTCCTTGGTAAGAAAGACCAGTAATATGTGTCTGTCTGTGCCCTAATCTACTTCAATTTATAGGAATGATCCTTTCTTTTTTTGTAATTAGCAGGGGACACACATCCCACCAGAGGTCTATCACACCCCAGCAGCAGCAGTCTGATAAACAGACTTATGCTGTGAGATGTTCGCCACTCGCTTAGTGTTTCCCAACCTAATTCCCTGATCATGTCAGAAACACGATCCCTGTGAGAAAATCTTTGGAATACAAGTCTTGCTGCCCTCTTCTGTATCCTTTCAACCTCCCAAGATAATTCCTGCCTGAAGGGAAACCAAATTGGACTACCATACTCTTTGATTGGTCGCCCCATTGAAATATATTCTGTTTCCCTCACCTCCCTTGTGCTGTCCCGAAGGACACTAATAATCAGACGGAGGAATTGACCAGCCCTTTTAACTAATTTATTTATATGATCCTTCCAGGTACCTTAGTTATTTAAAATTATTCCAAGATGCTTATGGGTGCCAAATCTCTCTGAACCCTAACTCCACCTATATAGTAATCAAAGTCAAGTAGCTCCCTAGATCTAGATATTGTAAGAATCCTACACTTTTTCAGATTCAACGGCAGTTCCCATTTTATACACCAATTGTAAATCTCATTGAGATCCTGTTGTAATTGTGTACAGGATGATAACCCCTCATCTAACACCCAGGCAGTACATGTGTCATCTGCAAATAGTTCAAGGAAGGAACAAATGTCAAATCCTATATCATTCACGTAGAGAATGTACAACAAAGGACACAAAACACTTCCCAGAGGTACCCCTGATGTGGCTGGTTTCCATTCAGATGCACTAACCTTGTACATTACCCTCTGTTGTCTATCAAGCAGATATGACCTTAACCACTGAGTAACCTTACTATGTATCTCTAGACTTGACATTTTTGAAATCAGCTTATCATGGGGCACCATGACTAAAGCCTGTTCAAAGTCTAAGAATACAAACTCAACCTGCTTTCTGTTGTCTAAATCCCTTTAAATATAATCCATCAAGCAAGCCATTTGGGTGTCACATGACCTCCCTTTCCTAAATCCATGCTGATTGTTGCTATGGATTGCATTCTTTTCCAGATATCCCATAATAGAGGAGAATAGGATGTGTTCAATACATTGGATACAGCACTCATTAATTAAACTGGTCTATAGCACTTAGGGTCTGCTGTGTCTCCTGACTTGAAAATTGGTACCACATTAGCCAGTTTTCATAACGATGGAACAATACCCATGTCTAATGACTTTCTAAATATTTCCACCAGGTAATAGCTAAGTATCCCTGTAAGTCGCTGCATAATATATGGAGAAATGCCATCAAGACCTGCAGCCTTATGAACTACTGATTTGCATAGTAGTTGCTCAATTCCCACCCTAGTTATAGTAACCTCTTCCATTCCCCCTGGAGAATCACTATTAAATACCAGCTGGAAGTTCCTTTTACTGGTTGCAAAGCTTTTTGCAAATGCATCATTGAAAAAATTTGCAATCATAAGACTATCCTTAACTACATTTCCTGAACTATCTTTAGCCACTGTATCCCTATAACCCTGATTTCTAAACCTCTTCAGATACCCCCAAAAAGCTTTTGGATTTTTCTTAAGCCTGTCCCCGAAAATGTTTTAAAAAAATTCTTGTAAGCCTTCTTCATATACACTTTAACCATTTTCCGGTCCTTCTTATTCACTAACTCAGTATTGGCATCCCTCCCTCTCCTAAGTGCATTCCTAGCCTTCTGCTGGTTCCACAAAGCTACCTTCACCCCTTTTGTATACAATTCAGGAAAAGTATTATCCCTTATAATTTTAGTGGGGACAGCTAGCTGCTTGCCCTTCTCTAAGAGGGCTAGGAATCGTTGCCTCTATTCCTCAACACTCCTCAACATCATCAAAACCAATTGTATAAAAATCATCTAACTCATATTCTAGATATGATTTAAAATATTCCCAATTTGTCTAATTGTATTGGTATGCCACCCTGTCTGGTGCCACCTGTTAGCTACCTCCACCCTTACCCCTGCATGGTCACTAATTCCTTCAATACACTGTACAGTTTTCATAGAGCTGGGCACATTTGTTAATACTAAATCTAAAATTCCTCCTTTATCATGTGTAGGCATTGTCACAATCTGTTCTAATCCATTATAGTACAACTTCTACAAAAATAGGTTCAGTGTACCTGATAACCTGGAATTTGAATTAGGCTGCACAGAGCCCCAATCCAACCCTGGTAAATTGAAGTTCCCTCCAAGAATTACTAGTGGTACCTTCCTCTTTTGATATATATGCTCCAATGATTGTGACAGTCTTGTAAGTGGGAGTGGATCATCACCTGGTGGACAATAGAAGCCAACTACATAAATTCCCTAAAAATGAGAGATTGCAACATGACAACATGCCATTTCAAAATCTTCCTCATATTGCAGTTCCCTAGAACTCTCCAGGGATTTATCTATTGCTATAAAGACTCCACACCTCTGCCTGTTTCCCTATCTTTTCTATAAACTACAAAATTTCTATAAACTACAAACTTGCTCATCAATGCTGGATGGCAAAAGTGGAGACAGGCAATTGGGATACTGTGTGAGCACAGAGTCCTAATAAAGGTGAAACGTAATTTTCACAAAATTGTAGTTTGGCCCGCCATGCTATATGGATCTGAGTGCTGGGCAGTGAGGAAGAACCACAAGAGGAGAATGAAACAGGCTGACATGTGAATGCTGTGTTTCATGAGTGGGGAGTCACATGCTGGCAGAGTCTGTAACATGTGCAAAGTCTGTAACATCTGCAATTTCTCCCACCCCACTTGGGGGTGGGAGAAATTGCAGAGAAGATAAGAGAATATAAGTTCAGATGGTATGGGCATGTGATGTGAAGGGGAGGAGGAGCTTATGTGGTATATAATGGGACAACAGGTGGTGGGTGGCATAAGGAGTAGGGGAGACCCAAGCAGACATGGGAGCAGGTGGTACAGGAGGACATAGTGGCATGTGGGGTGGATGGGAGCCTGGTTGGGGATAGGTGTGTGTGGAGGATCAGAACCTGCAGAGCCGACCCTGCCATAGGTGAAACAAGGATGTGATGATGATGATGTTGATGCTATAAATCAAATTGTATTAAGGCTGCAGCCAAATCGTTTTACAAATGATTGGAGTACATTATTCCCTACATTCTTGTAAAAATTTATAATTCAATGTTGTATAGGAGAGAAAACATTGCACAAAGTGTGTTTTTCCATTGATTTTAATGTAAAAACTCTATTTTTCCTTTTGCTATATCAATTTTTTTAAAGCTACAGCCATGCCGTTTTTTACATGATTGAAGTACCTTATTCCCTACATTCTCAAAAAAATATACAGTTCTATGTTGCATAGAACTGAGTCACGTGATTGCCCTATGAGTGAAATATTGCTCTATGAATTTTGTATTTATTGCTGATTCTGCTAATTTTACTATTCTGATTTTGACTTATCTTGGCCTGGATTGGTCTGGTGACTATTTTTATCATAATTTTATTAGCTTCTAAACTTTATTTATTATAATTATTTTATTGTATATTGTTTGTTTTTCACAAGTAGCCATTTTTGGTAGATGGTTTTAAGTAGCTGCTTAGTTCTCTTGTAGCGCTCTTGTAGTGCTGCATATTACTTGTGTGCCATAGTAAACTGACATCTGTTTGTGTTTAAAAATAATTTTTTCTCTCATTTCTTTTATCATAATGACCTATTCAAAAGATTGTGATCTGTTGGTGTTGTTTTTGATTATTACATCTAATATTTGTGATATTTGATTGTCATCTTCATGGCCCCTTTAGTTCCATGTTTTGTGTGTGGTAAGGACATATTCCCATGAAGTACTTTCATTCGATGAACATCATGTTCTTCTAAACAGCATACTGAATGTTTGAATATTAGTGGTGCTGAGATTCCTTTGCTTGCCCCAACGTTTAAATGCATTGCCTGTCAGAGGGGTTGAACTGAGGATTCGCTTTTGAAACCATCCTTACTTCTTAATCCTGAGAAAGTCGTTAGTCCTATAACTAGTGGCTCAAATGTAGTTAGTTTGGTTAATTTAGAGTCTTATCTGGACTCTATATTTAAATCAAATTGATAAATTATCTGCCATGGATGAAATAAATCCCCTGTGATGTGAATTTTTATTGACTTCTAATGTTATTGTTAAAGAGCTTTGTACAGTAAAATCTGATATC
Source organism: Trigoniulus corallinus (assembly GCA_013389805.1). Classification (NCBI taxonomy): domain Eukaryota; kingdom Metazoa; phylum Arthropoda; class Diplopoda; order Spirobolida; family Trigoniulidae; genus Trigoniulus; species Trigoniulus corallinus. The sequence continues at coordinate 19,972,230 of JAAFCE010009127.1, read as the reverse complement.
TTGCAGATGATAGCACAGCTGATATCAATTTCGAATATTTTAGGTCAGGAATTTTCTAAACCATCAAAAATTAAATTACATTTCTTTGCAGAGGTTGTAAAACCCAAAGGATTAAAAAATCCCCAAGTTTCTTCACCATGTATGCATTCTTCTACTCTCGATCTCACCAATAATGAATCTCAAAAGCCAGTTAAGCAATTGAGGATCCATCGGGATGCATCTGAGAGAACTGCTACTTTACCTTCCCTTCATAAAGGGGTAAATTATGACCCTACTCTAATTTGTATTCCAAAGCAGCGGCAGCTTCACCTTTTTGTTTTGAGACTAGCTCCTTGTTGTACATGTGATGATATTTCAAAATACTTACTTAAGCACTCAATATGACAAGTTACCTCAATATGTAAACTAAACTCTAAGCATAACTTATATACATCATTTGTTATATTTTCCAACCCAAATCTTGAGACCTCATTAGCCTCCATTGACCTATGGCCTTCAAATTCTGTATTTAAGTCCTTCCGTAGAACATTGCATGAAAATATGATCATGGCAAGGTGGTCTCTGCCATTAGAGATTTCCAATACGTTATCATTGAGTGCAAAAACGAATTCCCCAATGAAGATAAATGCTGGAGAGGAGCATCCACATAAATCTAAGGATGGAACAAAATTTGGATTAATTGACCTGCTACTATTAAAATGTAAGTGGTATTCGATCTAAGTCAAAAAATTTCTTTTCAAATGTGGTTTTGAGTAACTACCACATCATTGCTTTAACTGAGTCATGGTTATCACCAGAAAAGAGCTCATCAAACTATTTTCCTCCAAATTTTACAGTTTATCGCTCTGACTGATTAAATGGAAAGCTAGGTGGAGGTCTGGTTATTGCCATTAATAAGGATCTGTTTCCCTGCAAATGCATCAGGGTAGATGAACTGTGCCTGGAAGACTTCACATTGGGACTATCAATTATGGCAGGGCCGACAGTTCAATTAAATTTATCTTAGTGTCAAGCTATTTTCCACCCTCTATGCCAGCTTCCCAGTTTTCATTTTTGCTTGATAGTTTAATCACTAGTGCTGCAAACTATTGTTCCATAATTATTTTGGGAGACTTCAATGTTCCATCAACTAATTGGTCAACACCAATCTTAACAGTAGATCGATTTTGCTCATCAGGGAAATTTGCTGCCCTGACACCCATGGTGACCTTTCTCAAACTGTCACAAATAAATTTTGTTTATAACTCATTAAATCGTCTTCTTGACCTGTGTTTTACAAATCTACAAGGGACTATATCAAACACAGCGCCATTGTCCATCATAGATCTTTATCATCCTCCACTTGTACTCACAATTTTAATTAGTTGGCCTGATGCTGTAGAATCATGCAGCAACTATATTAATTTGAAGCAGGGAAACTTTGTAGGGCTCTATCATTACTTACATAATATTGATTGGGACAGCATTTGGTCCTTCTCTTCCCCAGAGGAAGTCTTTGCCTCCTTCCAGTCAGTTCTTCAGTCTGGACTTACTCAGTTTATACCTGTAACTAAAATGTGCCTGGCTCATAAATGATACCCTTGTTGGTTTAGTAACAAGATAATTAGGCTATTAAATTCCAAAAGAAGGTATTTCTTACGTTATAGAAAAGACCCATCCTTTAACTTATATGGTCGTTTTTCTCAATTGTGAGCCAAATTTAAATGGCTTCTTGCCCACGATCAGCATAACTTTTTACATCACTAAGCAATATCAGTCCACTAACCAAAATCCTTTTGGCGTTCCTATCAGCAATATACTGGCAAAACTGACTCAGGTATCACACTACTTCATAATCAGGCAATGGAAACAGACCTAGAGGTAATCCGTCAGTTGTTAGGTGCTTCCTTTTCTGCAATAGGCCTATGTAATACAGATCAATTTCCTGTGGTGGGACAGGATTACCATTACAATTTACCATCTTCTGGGGATACCTTACATATTACTGGGTTCCACACTGAAGAGGTTAGAAAAGCAATTCAACATCTTAAGCAATTAAAAGCAATTCAATCCCTCCTTTATAGCTGGTGCTGATATTTTTCTACCAACATTGTTGAAGGGCTACTCAGATCTTCTCACTAAGATATTTACCTTTTGTCTTTCATCAAATTTTATTCCTTTAGTATGGAAAACCTCATTAACAACTCCCTTGCATACGTCAGGATCAAAGCATAATGTAAAAAACAATCATCCAATAGCAGTGATCTAATATATTGCAAATATCTTGGAGAAAATATTATATTTGCGTTTACAGGAGTGAAGTATTAGGTTTCTCAATGAAGGACAACATGGTTTCACAGTGGGAAAGTCTACTGAAACTAATCTTTTGTGCAATCTTTCCAACATTCATGATGCTTTTAAAAGAAAGCAACAACTTGATGTAATTTATCTCGACTTGTCTCAGGCGTTTGAGAGAGTTCCTTTTGATTTGTTAGTTTGAAAATTTGGTAAATATGGGTGCTCATCTTCACTTTGTTCATTCTTACATTGTTATCTTAAGGATCACATTAATACTATTATGCAAAGTAAATATATTGAATCTTCCATCTACTCTTTGAGCTCAGGTGTTCCCCAAGGGAGCTGTCTTAGCCCATTGTTATTTTCAGTTTTCCTGAACGATTTATTAACATCATTTACTGTTCCCAATACTCTTTTGGGATTAGCAGATGACCTTAAGTTGTTTAAGTCTAAGCTACTAATCTTGCAGATGCCACTATTTTACAAAGTGGACTAAATCAGCTTGAGGATTGGCTGCACCATAATAATCTTGTAATTAACACTAAAAAATCAGCAATTATATCTTTTTGCATATCATTTTAATAACCATCTTCCAGTCCCAGGGTTACCATAATAAAGGACCTGGGTATACTTAAGGACCACAAGTTGACCTTTGCATCAAAGGCACACCACGTCCTTCTTAGCATTTGCCAATGCTTTAAAGCCTTTAACACTTTGATTGGGAAATTTCATTACCCAATTTCAGTACAGCATCATTTTCACCTGCTAATAGCTCCAAAGGTTCTGTATGCTGCAAATTGCTGGACATATATTGCCAAATATTATAATAAAAGAATAAATGTATTTGCTAAACAACATATTAGTAAGTCAGGCAAGTATGACAACATTTTAAATTTGAAAGGAAAGACTATCATAATTAAAAATACAATGACTTTTGATAAAGTTCTGAGTTATTGTCAACTTCTGTTAGCAAATCGTTTATTTCATGGTATAATTGGATGCCCTGAACTTTTGGCAAAATTGCATTTTAGGGTGCCACCAAGAAATGGAAGACTGATTTGATCCTTATGAATTTGCAGAATAAACTTTTAATAGATATAACTTATCTATAAATGATTTACTGTTATCAATCCATTATTTCAAATCGAAATTGAAATAAATTCGTGGATGGTTATTTTCTTAAATATTAAGTTGTAAATTTTTTCAAAAAACCTACTACATTATTTGTTTTCCCTTCCCCAAACCCACAACCCTGTCAACCTCATTTAAGGCTTGACCTGTTTTGTTGAGATTCCCTACCTAATTAGGTAGCAATTAGAATTAAAATTAGAACAGGAGAGAAAATACCAAACAGTGTGTTTTCCTATTGATTTCAATGTAAAAACTCCATGTTTCTTCTTGCTCGATCTCAATTTCTATTATAGAGCTATAGCCATGCCACATTTCACATGATTGGAGTGGCAAAATGCCAACATTCTGGGTAAAAGTTGTGATTCTATTATGTAAAGGAATAAAAATATCGCAATTGATTTCAATGGAAAAACTCCAATTTTCTTTTTCCTTATCTCATTTTCTGTTAAATTTACAGCCATGCCATTTTGCCCATGATTGGAGTACCTCATTCCCTACATTCTCACAAAAATTTACAGTTGTATGTTGTATATGGGTGAAATTAACGCACAAAGTGCATTTTCCGATTGATTGAAATTTAAAAACTCCATTTTTCTTTTTTCTCTATCTCAATTTCTTTTAAAGCTTAAGCCATGCCGTTTGGTTTACGATTGGAGTACCACATTCCTAACATTCTAGATAAATGTTGTGATTCTATTATGTATAGAAATAAAAATTACGAAGAAAGTGTCTTTTCCCATTGATTTCAATGAAAAAAAAAACACCATTTTTCTTATTGCTATATCTAAATTTCTATTAACGCTACAGCCTTGCCGTTTTTCACATGATGGGAGTACCTCATTCCCTACACTGTGGCCAAAATTTACAGTTCTATGTTTTATAGAAAGGAAAATCTTTTAGAAAGTGTGTTTTCTCATTAATTTAAATGTAAAATCTCCATTTTATTCTATATCTCTATTTCTATTAAAGCTGCAGCCTTGCCGTTTTGCTAATGATGGGAGTACCTCATTCCCTACATTCTTGAAAAAATTTACTGTTCTATGATGTATAGGAGAGAAAATATCGCACAAAGTGTTTTTTCCTATTGATTTCAATGAAAAACTCCATTTTTCCTTTGGCTATATTTCAATTTCTATTAAAGCTACAGCCATGCCGTTTTTCAGATGACTGGAGTACCTTATTCCCTATATTATTGCAAAAATTTACAGTTCTCTGTTGTATAGGACAAAAAGTATTGCACAAAGTATGTTTTCCCATTAATTTGAACATAAAAACTCAATTTTTTTCTTTTAGGTATATATCTATTTCAATTAAAGCTACAGCAATGCTGTTTTGCACATGATTGGAGTACCACATTCCCATCACTCTGGATTGAAAGTTATAAATCTATTATGTATAGGAAAGAAAATATCGCACAAAGTGTGATTTCTTATTAATTTCAATTTAAAAACTTCATTTTTTCCTATATCTCAATTTCAACTAAAGCTACAGCCATGCAGTTTTACACATGATTTGAGTACCTCATTCCCTACTTTCTAACTCACAAAGTAAAGGAAACGAAAATATCACACAAAGTATGTAAAAACTTCATTTTTCTTTTGGCTATATCTCAATTTCTTCTTAAAATGCAGCCATGCCATTTTGCACATGATTGAATTACTACATTACCTACATTTTGGCCAAAATTTGCAGTTCTATCATGTATAGAAGGCCAAATCCACTAAGTGCATTTTCCCATGAACTTCAATAGAGAAAATTCATTTTTCTTTTTGCTATATGTCAATTTCTATTAAAGCTGAAGCCATGCCATTTTGCACATAATTGGATTTCCTCATTTCCCATATTCTCATTAATATTTACAGATCTATGTTCTATAGGAGAGAAAATATTGCATGAAGTGTGTTTTCTCAATTATTTCAATAGAAAAACTCCATTTTTCTTTTTGCTATATCTCAATTTATATTAAAGCTACAGCAATTTCGTTTTGCACATGATTGGAGTACCTCAATCCCTACATTCTTTACAAAATTTACAGTTCTATGTTGCATAGGAGAGAAAATATTGTGAGAAGTGTGTTTTCTCATTCATTTCAATGCAAAAACTTCATTATTCTTTTTGCTGTATCTCCATTTCTATTCAAGTTATAGCCATGCCGATTTGCACATGTTTGGAGTACCACAATCCCAATATTTTGGAGAAAAGTTGTGATTTTATTATGTGTAGGAATAAAAATTTGAAAAAAAGTGTATCTTCCCATTGATTTCAATGTAAAAACTTAATTTTTCATTTTGCTATATCTCAATTTCTTTTAAAGCTACACTTATGCCGTTTTGCACATGATAGTAGTACCTCATTCCCTGAATTCTCTAAAAATTTACAGTTTTATGTTATATTGGAGAGAAAATATCACAAATAGTGTGTTTTCCCATTAATTTCAAAGTAGAAACCATATTTCATTTTGCTATATCTAAATTTCTCTTAAAGCTACAGCCATGACGTTTTGCACGAATAGAGGTACCTAATTCCCTACATTCTGGCCAAAATTTGCATTATTCCTTACATTCTCAAAAACGTTTAGAGTTCTTTGTTGTATAGGAGAGAAAATATCGCGCAAAGTGTTTTTTTGGTTGATTTCAACGATAAAATTCCATTTTTCTCTTTGCTGTATCTCATTTCTTTTTAAAGCTACAGCTATGGCGTTTTGTGCATGTTTGGAGTTCTTCACTCCCTACATTCTTGCAAATATTTACAGTGTTATGTTGTATAAAAGAGAAAATATTGCACAAAGTGTGTTTTCCCATTGATCTTAATGTAAAAACACCATTTTTCTTTTTTCTATATCTCAATTTCTATTTAAGCTACAGCAATGTCCGTTTTTCACATGATTGGAGTACCACATTCCCTACATTCTCGCTAAAAATTTACAGTTTTATGTTATATAGGAGAGAGAATATCGCACAAAGTTTTTTTCCATTGATTTTAATGTAAAAAGTCCATTTGCACATTATTGAAGTACCGCATTTCGTACATTATGACCAAAAGTTGTGGTTCTATAATGTTTAGGAAAGAAAATATCACATAAATTGTGTTTTTCTATTGATTTCAATGGATAAACTTCATATTTCTTTTCATTGTATCAGAATTTCCTTTTAAGCTACAGCTATGCCTTTTTGCTCATGATTAGAGTACCACGTTACCTACGTTATCGCAAAAATTTACAGTTATATGTTGTATAGATTTTGTGTCCAATTGATTGTGTTCCATTGATTTTGTGGAGATTGATGTTTTTTAGTATTCATATTGTATACATTGTGACATATGACATTATGACATAGACGTCGTTAAATTCCTTATTTTAACATTTGAAATTTAAATTTAAAAATCTTAGAATTAGAATAGTGGGAAAATTTCAAATGGTACAACTTATTCGATTGCAATTTGTATTGTTGAGAAATTCAAAAAACCAAAAAGAACTTGCTTTATCTTACTGGAGAGTAGACAGAAATAATTTATTCTCCTAGAATTAATTGAATTGTATCAAGTTTCATTGTTGCTAAAAATATCATTTAATAAATATTATATTTAGTTATCCTACACATTTCTAAAATCTGGGTTACTAAAATATACTGGTGACCAATTTCAATCATAGCTCAAGTATCATTACTATCAAGAACCAAACAGAATTGGATTATTTAGTTTATGGAGTCATCTTAAATTCAATTAAAATTCATCTTAATTTTATCTTAAAACAATCTGGGATTCATCTTATTTAGACAGCCTTCACTACAAAAGTGGTGACCTGGTCGTGATCTTTAACCAATGTGATTTTTTACAGGTGCAATTTTCCAACGTTTTCTAATTTTCCAACGATTTTCATACGATTTTCTGACAAGCGGAATTTTTAACAGGAATGATTCTGCAATGGATGCAATCCTCTATGGATATGATTTTCTTTAAAGGACATTTTTTTAATTGAATCAATTTATTAATGGATGCAGTTTTCAACATATTCCATTTCGTTTCTTTCAACTGACACAATTTTTGAAACGCATTCATTTTTTATTGAGGCAACTTTCCAACAATTATATTTTTTTATTATTGAGTGAAATTTCAATAATCTTGTAGTGATCTTTAGAAGATAGTGTTAGTTCTTCAATAGCCAGAACCTAAGAAGAACAGGATTTAATATAAGTATTATCTCACACAAAAAGCATCTAAGTAGAAGTTCTAGGGTAAGATTACCTTTTCTACTTCTTTGTTAGGACACAAAAGCTTCTAATCAAAGGCCCTACTAAATATCAGGATTCAGGGTTACAAACCACTTTAGATGATGAAGGGATTCTCACCGTGGTACAGCAACCAGGATTAAAATTTTTTAAACTACTGCTCTTCTGAACTCACGATCCAGAGACCTGGTTTGCCATGATTGAACATCAGTTCTGAGTGTATCAGATTAGGTGTCATGCACGAAGATCCGGCCTAACAGTTGATGGTTTACCCCCTGAGATCATAACAGATGTTAGGGACTTAATTTTAAGACCCCCTACAAATGAAGCATATGAAACATTAAAGGCTGCAGTCACCAAAAGGAGTTCCCCTACACAACAACAGAAGTCCCAACAACTCCTGAACAATCTTCAACTAGGGGATCAAAAACCGACTCAGCTGTTGTGGAATCTGCAACAGCTGGCCAGAAGTTCTGCTTTGATCCCAGACAACATGCTATTATCAAAAGAATTGTTTGTGTCTAGGCTACCTAGACAAATCAGGGTAATACTTGTGACTGCAGACAAAGGCAGTCCATCAGAAAAGTTAGTGGAGATGTCAGAAAAAATTTTAAAAGTGTTGGACCCTTCTATACAACAAATCAATTCTGTTGCCAAAACCAGCTCCACTCCAGTAACTGCACAAGACTACAAAACTGACAGCCCAGCCTGGAAACAGCTGAATGATAAATTATCAAACGTTATGTAGCAAGTAATACACCTCAGGTGTAAGATCCATTCTCTATCTACAGACTGAAGTCGTTTTCCCCGACCGGTTCCAGGTTGCAATCCAGATCTCGGACATCACAGAACGCAAATGCAAAGTACCTGCTGGCACCTGCAATGCAAAGTACCTGCTGGTACCATAAAACTTTTGGGAGCAGATCCCAATAATGAGTACCCCCTTGTTCCAAAAGGCAGGAAAACCAATAGGCCAATCGCTTTCTAAGGTGCAAAACGATACTGGCCACCAAATTAGTAACATTTTATTTAAAATGGATAATAATAATCGTCATAGATTTTTAATCAACATGGGTAAAGAATTCAGTCTTCTCCCCAAATCTTGAGTCGATCCCAATTCCCTGTCCTCCAGTAACCTTCACCTTTATGCAGCAAATCAGACTGTAATAAAAACCTTCGGGATTTGTCACATCACTTTAGATTTAGGTCTGAGGTGGTCATTTCATTGGACACTTGTAATTGCTTACATTACACATACCATTACAGGTGCAGATTTTCTGGCTCGCAATAATTTGATCATGGATGTCAGTCAACATCAGTTACACAATCAAGTCAAGGGCCTTACAGTATCTGGTACACTGGTACATTGTCCAGACTTGTACCAGAGATTATCATACATTGGACCTAGTACAAATTCTAAATACAAGGATCTACTTCAGGAATTTCGGGACATCACCATCCCACGACTAGCTTCTGCTAGCATCACTCAGTGGTACATTACATTGTTACCACTGAAGGACCACCAGTACATGCAAAAACAAGACGACTGGATCCAATGAAGCTCAAGGTAGCTAAGGAAGAGTTCAAACGTCACCATGAACTCGGCTACCTTAGACCCTCTTTGAGTCCATGGTCCAGTCCACTACATCTGGTGGGTAAAAACGACAAATGGCACGTTGTTGGTGATTTCCGTGCACTTAATGCATGCCAAATTCCTAATCAGTACACTGTCCCACACATAAAAGATTTAACATACCAATTACATGGCATGCGTGTATTCCCTAAAATTGACCTATTCAAGGCCTACCACCAAATACCCGACGAACAGGAACATATCTCCAAGACAGCAGTAACAACGCCTTTTGGTTTCTACGAATACACTAGCATGCCATTCGGTCTTCAAAATGCTGCACAAACCTTTTAGAGGTTTATGGATACAGGTCTGGCTGACACACTCTTCGTATTTACATATATCAATGATACTCTTATCAGCAGTCCAGATGACATTGTACACCAAAGTCATGTATGGTCAGTGTTCAAACGTTTGCATCAATATGGACTGATAATTAACGTATCCAAATTTATCTTTGGTGTCCCATCACTTGAGTTTATTGGCCACACCATTACATCAGAAGGAATTGCTCCATCACAACAGAAAATAGAAGTTATTCAAAATTTCCCTAAGCCTGAATCCAAGAGATAACTTCATACATTCTTAGGGTTAATGAACTTCAACCATCAGTTTATCCTTCATTGTGCAGAAATTCTACAGTCATTGCAAGCCATGTTGTTGGCAAGTCCACTGAAAATGCACCAATACACTTGGATGAAACCACCGACAGTGCTTTTCTCAATGCCAAGGATGCTTTGTCTCATTCAGTGTTGCTCAAACATCCAAATACAGCATCTGAAACAAAGATTGCCTTATTCACAGATGCTTCAAACATAGCTGCAGGAGCTGTACTCCAGCAATATGTTGATAATGTTTGGCAAACACTAGGATTTATTTCACGTAAATTCCAGCCAGCAGAGGTAAGATACAGTGCTTTTTAAAGAGCTACTCGCCATCTACATAGCCATTAAACATTTCCGATACTTTCTGGAAGGACGACATTTCACCATCTTTACAGACCACTAGCCACTTACCTTTGCTATGCGCACCAGCATAAACAAACAATCTCCTCGAGAAGCTCAGCATCTTGACTTTATTTTGGATTTTACAACAGATATACAACACATCACAGGTCCAGCAAACACAGTAGCAGATGCTTTGTCTTGCGCGACTCTTCTTCATCTTACAGCATCTAAAAATCACATTGATTTAGAGAAATTTAACCAAGAACAGATGGTCGATGTTAAATTGCTAGATTTGTTTAAAAATCCTCAGTAATTAAGAATTCAACTTGTTCCAGTTCCTGCATCAGATATCAGCATTATTGTGATAACTCATAAGATTGACCTAGGCCATATGTACCACAACCTTTTTGACAGCGAATTTTTCAAAAAATCCACAATGTGTCCCATCCAAGAGCTACAGCCACACTCAAACTAGTTACATAACGTTATACATGACAATGGTCAAAATTTTGTGTACAACGCCAAAAAATACATTTAATGCAATTTAAAACGCACTTTATTCATTTTGTCTCCTATACTTGATAGAACTCCAAATTTTGGCTCGAATGTAGGGAGTGTGGTAGTCAAATCATGTGCAAAACGGCAAGACTGTAGCATTAATAGAAATTGAGATAAAGCAAAAGGAAAAATGGAGTTCTTACATTGAAATCTATAGGAAAACACAATTTGTGCATTATTTTCATTTGTATGCATAATAGAATCATAAATTTTATCCAGAATTATAGGAATGTGGAACTCCAATCATGTGAAAAACGGCAAGCCTGCAGCTTTAATAGAAATTGAGATATAGCAAAAAGCAAAATGGAGTTTTATATTGAAATCAATGGGAAACACACTGTGAAATATTTTCTCTCCTATACGTAATAGAATCATAGCTTTTATTCAGAATGTTGGGAATGTGGTACTCCAGTCATCTGCAAAACGCCATGGCTGTAGCTTTAATAATACTTGAGATATAGAAAAAAGAAAACTGGAGTTTTTAAATTAAAATAATAGAGAGACAAAATTAGGATAACGCACTCTGGAAAAAAGTTTTGATTCTGTAATGTATAGGAAGGAAAATATCGTACAATGTTTGTTTTTCCATTGATTTTATGTAAATACCATTTTTCTTTTTGCTAAATTACAATTTCATTTAAAGCTACACCCATGCCATTTTGCACATGATTGGAGCACCTAATTCAATACATCATTGAAAAAAAACTTGCAGTCTATGTTGTACAAAAGAGAAAATATCATACAAAGTGTGTTTTTCCATTGATTTCAATGTAAAAACTCCATGTTTTCTTTCTTGCCATATCTTAATTTCTATTAATGCTACAGCCATGCCGTTTTGCACATCATTGGAGTACCAAATTCCCAACATTCTTGAAAAAAGTTCTGATTCTATTATGTATGGGAAAGAAAATATCACACAAAGGGTGTTTTTCTATTTATTTCAATGTAAAAACTCCATTTTTCATTTTCCTACATTCCCTACTTCTCATTCCCTACCTTATCACAACAATTTACAGTTCTATGTTGCATAGAAGAAAAAATATCACAGACAGTGTGTTTTCCCCTTGATTTCAATGTAAAATCTGCATTTTTCTTTTTGCAATATCTCAAGTTCTAATAAAGCCACAGCCATGCCATTTTGCACTTAATTGAAGTACCTCAGTCCGCAAATTCTTCAAGAAATCAACAGTTCTATGTTGTATAAGAGAAAATATCGAACAAAGTGTGTTTTCCCATAGATTTCAATGAAAAAACCCCAATTTTGTACATCTCAATTTCTATTAATGCTGCAGCCATGCAGTTTTTCACTTGATTGTAGTACCTCATTCCCAACATTCTTGATAAAAGTTGTGATTTTATTATGTATAGGAAAGGAAATACACAAACAGTGTGTCTTTTCCTATTGATTTCAATGTAAAATCTCAATTTTTCTTTTTACTATATCTCAATTTCTATTAAAGCTACAGCTATGCCGTTTGGCACATTATAGCATTGCCTCATTCCCTACATTCTCACCAAACTTAACAGTTCTATGTGGCATAGGAGAGAAAATATCATACAAAGTGTGTTTTTCCATGGATTTCAATATAAAAATCATCTTTCTTTTTGCTATATCTCAATTTCTATTAAAGCTACAGCCTAGCCATTTGCATATAATTGGATTGTCTTATTCCCTATATTCTCTCAAAAATTTACAGTTCTATGGTATATAGGATAGAAAATATATAACAAAAAGTGTTTTCCCATTGATTTTAATGTTAAAACTCCAAAGTGACAGCAATGCCCTTTTCCACATGATTAGAGTACCTCATTCCATACATTCTTGCAAAAAATAACTTTTCTATGGTGCATAGGAGAGAAAATATCTCACAAAATGTGTTTCCACTGATCTAAATTTAAAAACTCTATTTTTCTGTTTGCTATATCTCAATTTCTATTATAGCTACAGCCATGCCGTTTTGTAAAGGAATGAGTACCTCATTCCCTACATTCCTGAAAAGCTATACATTTCTATGTTGTATAGGAAAAGAGAAAAAAATATATCGCACAAAGTGTGTTTTCAAATTGCTTCTAAATTTAAAAACTCTTTTTTCATTTTTGCTATATCTCTATTTCTATTAAAGCTACAGCCTTGCCGTTTGGCACATGATTGAAGTACGTCATTCCCTACTATCTCACAAAAATTTTCAGATCTATGATGTAAAGGAGATTAAATATCGCACAAAGTGCTTTTTTCTTTGATTTCAATGTAAAAACTTCATTTCTCTCATAAATTCTATCAATGCTACAGCCATACCGTTTTGCAAATAATTTGGAGTACCACATTCCCAACATAATGGCCAAAATTTGCAGTTCTATCATGAATAGGATACAAAATACCAAAAGTGCACTTTCTCATTGATTATAAGGGAAAAACTTAATTTTTCTTTTTGTGATATCTCAATTTCTATTAAAGCTACAGCCATGTCGTTTTGTACACAATTAAAGTTCCTCATTCCATACATTCTCACATAAATTTACAGTTCTATGTTTTATAGGAGAGAAAATATATTGCACAAAGTGTGTTTTTTCATTGATTTCAATGTAAAAATAATTTTTTTTTGCTATACATCAAATTTATAGAAAGCTTCATCCATGCTGTGTTGCAGTTGATTGGAGTACCTCATTCCCTACACTTTTGCAAAAATTTGTAGTTGTATAGGAGAGAAAATTTTGCAAAAAGTGGGTTTTTTTATTGATTACAATGTAAAAAAAACTCCATTTTTCTATATCTCAATTTCTATTAAAACTAAAGCCATGCCGTTTCTTGCACAAGATTGGGATACCACCTTCCCAACATTTTGGATAAAAGTTATAAAAATGTAGAATAAGGTATATTTTCTTTTTCCTATATCTCAATTTCCATTAAAACTACAGCCTTGCCATTTTGCACATGAAAGAAGTACCTCATTCCCTACATTCTTACAAAAATTTACAGTCATATGTTGTATAGGAGAGAAAATATTGCCGAAAGTGTATTTTCCTAATGATTTCAATTTAAAAACTCCATTTTTTTTTACTATATCTCAATTTGTATTTATGCTACAGCCATGCCATATTGCACACGATAGGAGTACCTCATTCCCTACATTCCTCAAAAATTTTACAGTTCTATGATGAATAAAAAATAATGGGTTACACAAAGTATGTTTTCCATTAATTTCAATAAATGTCAATAAATTTCATTTTTCTCTTTGGTATATCTTAATTTCTATTAAAGCTACTACAGCAATGACGGTTTGCACATTATTGGAATTTCTTATTCCCTGCATTCTCGCAAAAATTTACAGTACTATGTTGTAGAGGCAAGAAAATATCGCACAAAGTGTGTTTTCTCATTGATTTCAATATAAAAACGCTGTTTTTTTTCCTAAAACTCGATTATTATTAAAGATACAGCCGTTTCCCACATTCTTGCAAAAATTTACATTTCTATGTTTCACAGAAGAGATAATATCACACAAAGTGTGTTTTCCCTTTGATTTCAATCTAAAAACTCCATTTTTCTTCTTGCAATATCTCAATTTCTGTTAAAGCTACAGCCATGCCGATTTATACAAGATTTGAGTGTGACACATCAAAATTCTGGATAAACGTTATGAATCTATTATGTAAAGGAGAGAAAATATCACATAAAGAGTGTTTTCCAATTGATTTCATTGCTTTTGTGTGTTTTCCCATTGATTTCTTGCTATATCTTAATTTCCACTTAAGCCTCAGCCATGCCGTTTTCCACATGATTGGAGTGTACCACATACCCCACATTTTTGCAAAAATTTGCAGTTCTATCATGTATAGGAGACAAGATGCACAAAGAGCTTTTTCCCATTGTTTTTAATGGAAAATCTTCATTTTTCTTCTTTCCATATCTCAATTTCTATTAATGTTACAGCCATGCCGTTTTGCACATGATTTTAGTACCATATCCCCCTACATTCTCTCAAAAATTTACACTTCCATGTTGTATTGCAGAGAAAATTTCACACATAGTGTTTCCCTATTGATTTCAATTTGAAAACCATTTTTCTTTTGGCTACATCTCAATTTACATTAAAGCTGCAGCCATGCCGTTTTGCACATGATTAAAGTACCTAATTCCATACATTCTCGCAGGAATTTACAGTTCTATGTTGTGTAGGAGAGAAAATGTCGCGCAAAATGTGTTTTTCCATTGATTTCAATTGAAAAACCCCATTTTTCTTTTTGTTATATCTCAATTTCTATTAAAGCTACAGCCATGCCCATTTGCAAAATATTTGGAGTACTTCATTTCCTACATTCTTGCTAAAATTTAGAGCTCTATGTTATATAGGAGATAAAATATTGAATAAAATGTGTTTTCTTTTTATTTTTAAATGAAAAACATTATTTTTCTTTTTAACTATATCTCAATTTCGCGATTTGCACATGATTGGAGTACCTCATTTCCTACATTCTGTCCAAAATTTTTGGTTTTATTATGTATAGGAAAGAATATTTCGCACAAATTGTCTTTTCCCATTGTGTTCAAAGGAAAGACTTCATATTTCTTTTTGCTATATCTCAATTTCTATTAAAGCTAAAGCCATGCCGTTTTGCACCGGATTGGAATACCTCATTCCCTACATTTTTGGAAAAATCTACAGTTCTATGTTGTATAGGGAAGAAAATATCACACAATTGTTTTTTTCCAATTATTTAAATTTTAAAAATCCATTCTTCTTTTTGCTATCATAGCTACAGCCATGCCCTTTTCCACAATAATTATAGTACCTTATTCCCTAAATTCTTGCAAAAATTTCTCAGCTCTACATTATAAAGTAGAGAAAATATTACACTAAGTGTGTTTTCCAATTTATTTCAATGTAAAAACTCCATTTTTCTTTTTGCTATATATAAATTTCTTTTGAAGCTACAGCAATGCCGTTTTGCACATGATTGAAGTACCACATTCCTAACATTGTGCTAAAAAGTCATGATTCTCATATGTATAGGAATAACCATTTTTCTTTTTGGAATATCTCAAATTCTATTAAAGCTATAGTCAAGAAGGTTTGCACTACTTTGGAGTACCTCATTCCCTAAACTCTTGCAAAATATTACAGTTTTATGTTGTATTGGAGAGAAAACATCGCACAAAGTGTCTTTTCCCATTGATTTCAATTTACAAAATTAATTTTTCTTTTTTCTACATCTTAATATCTTTTAAAGCTACAGCCATGCCGTTTTTCGCATAATAGAAGTACCACATACCCAACATTCTGGATGAATGTTATGATTCCAATATGTCTAGGAAAGAAAAAATCGCACAAAGTGTGGTTTTCCATTGATTTCGTTTTAAAAACTCTATTTTACTTTTTGCTATATCTCATATTCTATTCAATTTACAGCAATTCCGTTTTGCACATGATTAGAGGACTACATTCCCTACATTCTTTGTAAATTTGTGGTTCTATTATGCATAGATTAGAAAATATCACATAAAGTGTGTTTTTCCATTAATTTCTATTTCAATTGATTTCTATTTCGATTTGGCTATATCTCAATTTCTAATAAACCTACAGCCATGCCGTTTTGCACATGATTGCAGTACCTCATTCCCTACATTCTCGCAAAAATTTATAGTTCAATGTTGTATATATGAGCAGTGTATATATGATTTCCGTGTATATATGAAGCCTTAATGATTTCCATGGAGTAGTGAAGCAATGGCTGTTATCAAATAACTTGTCATTAAACTACAAGTAATCAGTATTTATATCCTTTCACTGGACATGTTACCCTATACTATACTCCTATTTAATTTTGAACAGGGTATGTGTTCCATGTATACAATTGATTAGAGATTTGGGCATATATTTAGATGCAAAATTTAAATGAAAAATCTTCATTTCTGTTTTTGCTACATCTCAATTTCTATTAAAGCTACAGCCATGCCGATTTCAAAACGATTAAAGTACCCCGTTCTCTACATCCTGGTCAAAATTTGCAGTTCTATCATATATAGAAGATAACATGTAAAAAGTGAGTTTTTCAAATCAAAACAATGTGAAAATCCTTTGTGTGATATTTTTTCTCCCATACAAATAGAACTGTAAATTTTTCCAAGAATGTAGGGAATTAAGCACTCCAATCATGTGAAAATAGCATCGCTGTAGCTTAAGAAGAACTGGAGGTATAAAAAAAAGACATGTAGAGATTTTACCTTGAAATCAATGAAAAACAAACTTTGAGCAATTTTTTTCTATCCTATAAAAAATAGAACTGTAAACTTTTGCAAGAATGTAGGGAATTCGGAACTCCTGTCATGTGCAATATGGCATGGCTGTAGCTTTAAAAACATTGTGATTAAACAAAAAGTAAAATAGAGTGTTTACATAGAAATCAATAGAAAAAACACTGTGTGATATTTTCTCACCTATATGTAAGAGAATCATAACTTTTATCCAGAATGTTGAAAATGAGATACTCCAATAGTGTGCAAAGCAGCATGGCTGTTGCTGTAATAGAAATTGAGATATTAAAAAAAGAAAAATGGAGTTTTTACATTGAAATCAATAGGAAAACACACTTTGTGTGATACTTTCCCTGCTGTAAATCATAGAACTGCCACTTTTTGCAAGAATGTAAGGAATGAGGTACTCCAATCGTGTGCAAAACGGACTGGCTCTAGCTTTAATAGAAATTGAGATATAGCAAAAGGAAATATGAAGTTTTTCCTTGAAATTATTGGAAAAACACAGTTTGTGCATTTTGTCTTCTATACGTAATGGAACTGCAAATTTAGGCCAGAATGTAGGGAATGTGGTACTCCAATCTTGTGCAAAACGGCAGGGCTGAGGCTTTAATACAAATTGAAATATAGAAAAAGAAAAATGGAGATTTTCTAATGAATGCAATGGTTAAAAACTTTGTGCAATATTTTCTTTCCTATACTTTATAGAATCAAAACTTTTATTTAGAATGATGGGAATGTTGTACTCCAATCATGCGCAAAACGGCATAGCTGTAGCTTATATAGAAATTTAGATATAGCAAAAAGGAAAAAATGGAATTTTGAAATTAAAATCAATTGCAAAAAACACTTTGTGTGAAATTTTCTCTCCTACGCAACGTAGAACTATAAATTTTTGTGATAATGTAGAGAGTGGGGTACTTCAATCATGTGCAAAACTACATGGCTGTAGCATAAAAAAATTTTTAAATATAGCAAAAATATCAATGCAGTCTTTACATTAATATAAATGGGAAGACATTTTGTGTGATATTTTCTTTCCTTTACCACATAAAACTGTAAATTTTTGCAAGAATGTAGGGAATGATGTACTGCATGCATGTCCAAAACAACATAGCTGTACCTTTAATAGATATTGAGATATAGCAAAATCAAAAATGTAGTTTTTCCATTGAAATCAATGGAAATACTCACTTTGTGAAAAATTTTCTCTTCTTTACAACATAGAACTATAAATTTTTGTTAAAATGTGGGAAATGAGGTACTCCAATTATGTACAAATCGGCATGGCTGTCAAAAACAATGAAGTTTTTTCAATTGTAATGAATGGGAAAACGCACTTTGTGTAGTTAGTATCCTATACGTGACAGAACTGCAAATTTTTGCCAAAATGTAGGGAATGTGGAACACCAATCATTTGCAAAACGGCAAGGCTGCAGCTTTACTAGAAATTGAGATATAATAAAAAAGAAAAATGGAGTTTTTACATTGAAATCAATGAGAAAATAAACTTTGTGTGATACTTTTATTCCTATACATAATGGAATCATAAATTTTCTACGCAATGTTTGGAATATGGTCCTCCAGTCATGTGCAAAGGGGCATGGCCGTAGCTGTAATTGAAATTTAGATATAGAAAAAAAAGATAAATTTATTTTTTAAAATTAAAATTAATGTGAATACACACTTTCTGTGAAATTTTCTCTCTTATACAACATAGTGCTGTAAATTTCTCTGAGAATGTAGGGAATGAGGTTCTCCAATCATGTGCAAACCGGCATGGCTGTTGCTTTAATAGAAATTCAGATATAGCAAAAAGCAAAATGGAGTTCTTACATAAAAATCAATAGGAAAACACACTTTGTGCTATACTTTCTTTCCTATACATAATAGAATCATAACTTTTATCCAAAACGTTAGGAATGTTGTACTCCAATCATGTGCAAAATGGCATTGCTATAGCTTTAATAGAAAGCGATATTTTTTGAGTGATAATTTTGAGCGATATTTTCTCTCCTATACAGCATAGAACTGTAAATTTTTGTAGGAATGTAGGGAATGAGGTACAACAAACATGTGCAAAACGGCATGGCTTTAGCTATAATAGAAATTGAGATATAGCAAAAAGAAAAATCGAGTTATTACATTCAAATCAATAAGAAAACACACTTATTGTGATATTTTCTCTCCTATACAACATAGAACTGTGAATTTTTGTGAGAATTTAGGGAATAAGGTACTCCACTCATGTGCAAGACGGCATGCCTGTAGCTTTAATCAAATTTGAGATATAGCAAAAATAAAAATTCAGTTATTACTTTGAAATCAATATAAAATTACAATTTGTGTTATATTTTCTTTCCTAAACATTGTTAAATTATAACTTTTATCAAGAATGTTTGTGATGTGGTACTTCATTCATGTGTGAAACGGCATGGCTGTAGCTTAATTAGAAATTGAGTTTTAGCAAAAAGAATAATGTAGTTTTTACATTGAAATCAATATAAAAACAAACTTTGTGTGATATTTTCGTTTTCTATACATAAAAAACCATAACTTTTATCCAGTATGTTTGGAATTTGGTACTCTAATCACATGCAAAATGGCATTGGTTTTGCTTTAATAGATATTGAGATATAGCAAAAAGAAAAATGGAGTTTGTGCATTGAAATGTTAATTTTAATGTTTCATATGCTTTACATCCCCTAAACAGGTCAGCCCTTAAGTAGGGGATGGAATGGGCAATATAAAACCCTAAATACAAAACTTACAACAGAGGATACAAGACAAATACAAGAATTAAAAGACAAATATGATTGCAAAATTAAAACATAAAAGGAAACATTTAAATCAACCTATAACCTGCAACATGAAACTATTATATACTGGATAAAAGTGATGCAGCAATATAAAAATTTTATAACAAACTTTATAAAATAATAATAATCAGTAGTCCGGTAATGTGACTAATACGTGAGTTAAAAAGTTGCACCAAACTAAAATACAAGTAATTGAATTTAATGAAATAGGTCTAGTATCACAGTATTCATAATATCATTGAGCTAATGAACTAGATGTCTGCACTCTGAAGTGCACTATGGAGGCTAAAAAGTAATTTTTTTAAGGTCCTAATTTGTGCAAATAGATCATCAATGGTGAGGTCTAAGTTAGTGCTCTTTTTGCCATATAGAGAGGATTTTCCCTATCACCTGATTATATAAAAAAATGTTTCTGTATAGAGCAGCGATTTGGCACTGAGATATCTATTGCACTAAGTAAGGGAGAGCAGTCTATCTTATTTGCAAATAAGCAATGCAACAAAAGTATATTTGAATATGTTATGAATTTCATAAATAGTAATTATTTGGCCCCACAGTGGCCTCTCTTAACATTAATTGCAGTAGAGCCCCTCAACCTTAAAGCTCTATCATGTATTTTCATTAGCTTCTCCAAATGGTATAGGCTGCACACAGAGCAACAGATGATACAGTACAAGATAACCGGTCGAATTGGAGCATGAAATATCATAGTCAGCAAGGCTGGGGTGCTCTGAATTCTTCTGCCACAGGAGACGGCATGATAGGCTCTCCTTACATTGAAATTTAAATGGTGTAACTGTTGTGAGAACGTCAATTTTGAACCTAGCCAAATACCTACATCACGTACCATGTCATTTCTTGGGGGAGCGGCCGGTTGCGTTAGACACAACAGTTCGCATCTGATCACTGAAGTTAAGCAACATAAGCCCAGTTAGTACTGACAGGGATAGTCGCTCGGGAAAGGTGGTTACTTGTTCCTTGGGATTATTATGATTTAAAATCAAAATGTTGTATGTAAGCCAGTGCTCAACCAAGCTTAGGGAGTAATTCAGCAATTTTGCTGACCCATCATAAGTCACCATCTGACTGAGCTTCAAGTCATTGGCAAAACCTGAATTCATACCACCACTTGGGATGGAATAATTAAGGTCGTTCATAAAGATGTTAAATGGGATTGGACGGTGCACTATCCTGTGGTAACCCCAAGTTTTGAATATATGTTTTCCAGCTAATCGGTATAGGCTACCCTAATCATGTTCTCCATTGCACTCAAATAGTGCTTTAATATACATAACAAATCATCAGAAACCTCATATTCAGACAATTTCCATACTAGGAGAGGTATCAGAATTCGATCAAATGCATTGGAAAGATTCAAATAGATCGTATCCACCTGTCCCCTCTACTAAAACGCCTTATTTATCCAGTCTAGATGCATTGGCAGATTAGTCGTGGTGGACCTCCCTTTGCAAAAGCCATGTTGATCAGTTTTTAAAAGGGGATACACCAAAGTGCCAATTTCGATGAATGATTCATTCCAGAATCTATGCTATAGGAGAGAGCATTGTCTTTGGTCAGTAACTTTGTACATCACAACAGTACACCTTCTTGAAGATTGGCAAAACCTGAGCCATATGCCAGATAATAGAGATGCAACGCCCTTGCAAACATTTTGAGAATAGTCCTGCCAGAACAGGAGATAAAATGTCACAATATGCTTTTATAAGCAATGGAGGGAGTCCGTCAGGTCCAGATGCAAGTGATGGCTTTAACCTATTAATTGCTATCTTGACTTCACTCCTTAGTATTTCGTTTATTTCCAATTTATCCCATGCTAATGGAATTTAAAAAGGATAGACCGTTACATAAGTTAACAGATTGAACCCCCTTTGCATCTTGGCATAATGTTTAATAAAAGCGTTGCAAACCTCAACAGTTTGTGATATATACTGATTTTTCCAGTGAAGAGATATTTCCTCATCTCTACATTTAGTCAGCCTCCTCCAACCAGCCCTAAATATTTTGGGGCAAGTTTTTCACAGAGAGCAGCTTTGCTAAGTAGTCCTGGAGAGCCAAGCTGAGCAATCGTTTCACCTCTGCTCTTGCCCTCGAGAATCACTATTTATGGAAAGGAGAGAGGCACTTTTTATTTTGTGAAAAAAAGACAGCTCTTGCGTTTTATCTGCATAATAAGTTCACCACTGAACCAGCAAGGGGAACGACAGTGAGGTTCCCTTCTAGATTTTATAATAACGCAAGCTGCTACTTCTGAATATAGAATCGAATAAAAGTCCTGAACAGAAGCACTATATCTCGAATTTGGAGTAGTTTTTCCCACTGGAAGTTAGCCAAGTTATGATATAATTTGATGAAATTTCCAGCATACCAATCGACATATACATGTTCTTCCTGGGAATATCCCTTCCCCTGGGTTGGCCTTTAAAATGAAAATATTAATGTTGGATGATATGCATCCAGTTTGTAGAGGGGAAGTGTTGCTTTACTTATTACACCTCGAATATCTGAAAAACATAGGTCGAATAGTCAAACCATACTGTTTCAAATAGAATTTAATTGAGGTAGGCTAGTAAATGTAGAATATGCCATCAATGACCTTGCCTTGGATGTTTGTGTAGTGCCACAAAAATTTGGTGTGGCCACTGACCAATCAATGTGAGGGACATTAAAATCCCCCACAACAATCACTTAGGACAGTGCAGTCAACTAAATTGTAAGAGCATCCATCACTGATGTAAATTCAGATATTGATAGGGCAGGAGACAGATACCAGGCTGCTATTGTTAAGTGGCCTTGGTTGGTAGGATTTAACGATATTGCCAACACATGGTCTTGTATACATAGACTTGGAAAGAAACAACAGTCATTGCCCAGAGTCCTACAATTTATGGCCACCAGTAGGCCTCCACCAGAATAAGAGAGCGACTTATCCTGCCAAAAGACCAAATATTCAGGTGGGAAGAATGAATCTGATGTTATCTCCCCAGAAAGCCAAGTTTCTGACAACACTACAATATCATAATGTGTCAACGAAATATTGGCAAGAAACGTATCCCTTTATGAATATAAACTTCTAACATTTTGATAGTATACTCTAATGTTATGTGGAGTCATTTTCAGTCCAAAACTTTAAGGGTATTCTCTCTCCACCTTGAAACCTTAGCAGCGGTGGTGCCAGATAAACACTCTCTTGATGACGCCATTACCAATTTAGATTTAATCATTGACTTGTGCAATGGGCTGACAAACATCCTAATTAGCACTTCTTCTGGCCACAGCTCAATTGACGTTATTTAATCTGAGTCCTTGCCAATATAATTCACATAGAATGTTGAATATGAGTCATGCTTTGTATTTATTTGGGCAATTAAGCCCAGGCAACCCTAAGTTCAGAAAGATGTTCATTAATGTTTTGACATAAATCATCTGGATTCAGTGAGGTAATAAAAAATCATATAGAAGGCAACTTAGGTAATGCATGGAGGGAGGAGGAGGAGGTACCAGTACACTTCAGTGGTGGCTGGGCTACTCTACAGCGCCTAATAGGGGCAATAGAGCCTTTGGAATCAGAGGGCCCTGAAACTCTAAATAGCTGTTCAATTTCAGATGGTTTTACAGAGTTAATACAACTATTGACATTGTTCAAAGCCATTGTATTTTTACTGGTGTTAGTCCTGTCTCTACATGCGACCTCAGCAAATGAGATACTGAGTTTCTCTGCAGTTACTGCAGCCGCCATCTCAGCATGAAAGGCTAATAGCTCTGAGTGTAAGTGGTAAATCCCTGTCACGATAGAATTATTAGAGGCCATGTACTTCTTTAGGACCTGTGTGAGGTCCAATAAAGGGGCAAGGCTCTCTGTAATTTTTCTTGACACTACAGAGACCAGCAGGGTCTCATACTCAGGCGCCAAGGTTGGGAATTCCATTGATGGAGAAGTCACAATATCTGCCTGTCATCCAGCCTTTATTGCGTATTTTCACCATGCTATAGTAGGCAACTCTGACATTTGAAATTTGGAGCCAGAAGTTGTGCATCTGATGTCGTTACAGTAATGCAATCAATATGAGATTTGAAACGGACAAATCAAGCATTTTAAAGCCATGCTCTGTGATAGATATCCTTAAAACAAGTTAGGCATGACGCTTATTATGTCATTCATCAACTAAATTTCAAACCTTACTAATATATGACAATACTGCAAAATGACAATGGCTTGTCTACCATGCAGAAGTGATGCCAACAATCAGGGTTCCTTCACAGCAGTCATATTCTACAATGGCGCTCTTACCATTTAAAAGCAAATAAACTGTTGCAGCTTTACTCATGCCGGCTTAACTAACGCTGAAAAGAACTTAAAATAGGTTCAAAAAACTATTCCCAAACTGCCAACTTGGCCCTTAATAGTGCCCACAAGCTGGGAACAACCAAGGTCAAAGTCCCAAAAAAATTTTCCATTTAAGAAAACCTATTCCAAACTCAATTTATTATAAAGAACCAAAAAGACACATGAACATAAAATTGATGCCAACTTGTGATATGGAAAATCAATGGAAAAACTCACTTTTTTGTGATATATATTATCTCCTATACAACAGAGACCTGTAAATTTCTGCAAGAATGAAGTGAATGAGGTACTCCAATCATATGCAAAGCGGCATTGCTGTAGCTTTAATAGAAATTGAGATATAAAAAACAGAAAAATTGAGTTTTAACATTGATATCCATGGAAAAACAAACTTTGTGTGATATTTTCTATCCTATAGAACATAGAACTGTAAATTTTTGTAAGAATGTAGGGAATGTGGTACTCCAATTTCAAGCAAAACGATATAGCTGTAGGTTTAATCAAAATTGAGACATAGCAAAAGGAATATGAAGTTTTTTCACTGAAACCAATAGCAAAACACACTTTGTGCAATATTTTGTTTCATATCTGATTTATGACAGAATATAGGGTATGTGGTACTCCAATCATTTGTAAAACGGCATGGCTTTAGCTTTAATAAAAATTGAGATATAGCATAAAGAAAAATGAAGTTTTTTGATTGAAATCAATGGGAAAACACACTTTGTGCGATAGTTTCTCTTCTATACAACATAGAACTGTAAATTTTTGCAGAATGTAGGGAATGTGGTACTCCAATCATGTGCAAAACGGCATGGCTGTAGCTTTAAAAGAAATTAAGATATAGCAAAAAGAAAATGGAGTTTTTACATTGAAGTCAATTGGAAAACACACTTTGTGCGATTTTTTCTCTCCTATTCAACATAGAACTGCAAATTTTTGTGAGAATATACAGAATGAGGTACTTTAATCATTTGCAAAACCGCATGGCTATAGCTTTAATAAAAATTGAGATATATCAAAAAGAAAAATGGAGGTTTTACATAGAAATCAATGAGAAAACACACTTTGTGTGATATTTTTTCCCCTATACATTAAAATCATTCGAAAGCACTTTGTACGATATGTTCTCTCCCATACAACATAGAACTGTAAATTTTTGCAAGAATGTAGGGAGTGAGGCACTCCAAACAAGTGCAGAACGGCATTGCTGTAGCTTTAATAGAAATTGAGATATAGCAAAATGAAAATCAGAGTTTTTCCATGGAAATCAATGGAAACACACACTTTAGTGAGATTTTCTTCCCTATACAACATAGAACTGTAAATATTTGTGAGAATGTGGGGAATAAGGTACTACAATTTTATGCAAAATGGCATGGCTGCAGCATTTTTAGAAATTGAGATATAAAAAAAAATATAAATGAAGATTTTCCATTGAAATTAATGGGAAAGTGCACTTTGTGGATTTTGTCTCTTATACATGATAGTACTGTAAATTTTTTTGAGAATGTAGGAAATGAGGTACTCCACTCATGTGCAAAACGGATTGGCTGTAGCATTAATATAAATTGAGATATAGTATCATCATCCCACCCTTGTTCTGCCTGTGGCTTGGTCAGGTGTGGAGGATCTGATGCACCACACACACCTATCCCCAACCAGGCTCCCATCCACCCCACATGCCACTATATCCTTGTGTACTACCTGCTCCCATGTCAACTTGGGTCTCCCCTACTCCTGATGCTACTCGCCATCTGTTGCCTTATTATATACCACATGAGCTCCTCCTCTTCCTTTGCATCACATGCCCATACCATCTCAACCTATATACTCTTAACTTCTCTGCAATGTCTCTCATTATTATGCTGCATCTAACATACACGTTATGGACTCTGTCAGCATGTGACTTCCCACTCATGAAACGCAGCATTCACATCTTAGCCACTTGCATTCAGCTCTCGTGGTTCTTCCTAACTACCCAGCACTCAGATCCATATAGCATGGCGGGACTAACTACAGTTTTTTAAACCTTACTTTTCACCTGTATTGGGACTCTGTGGTCACACAGTACCTCATTTGCCTGTCTCCACTTTTGCCATCCAGCATTGATTCTGTGGGTAATGTAAGAGTCGTTTTCCCCATTACTCTGAATCACTCATCCTAGATACCAAAACTGTTTCACTACTGGTGGGTCCTCATTTCCACAACGAACTACACTCCCTTTGTCCTGGCCACTCCAAATTAAAGCTGAGTACTCTGATTTCTTTATGTTCACCCTCAGGCCCTCTTTGCCATTGCTGTTGTAATGTCCTGCTAGCCCTGTCGAACCTCCACTTGTATTATTCTGATATGCCCTTCATCCACTCCTTATTGTCTTAGAACATCCCACACTAACTGCCTAGGGACACTATCATACGCCTTCTTGAGGTCTACAAAGATTGCATGCAGGTCCGTCTTTACTGTTCTATGCTTCTCCACCATGAGTCATAGAATAAAGATGGATTTTATCATTGACATATCAGGCATAAACCAAAACTCTTTTCCTTTCACACTAGTACGATTTCTGAGGCAAAATTCTATGACCCTTTCCCACAGCTTTATAAAATGGCTCATTAGTGTAAGACAATCCAACTCTTCCACCGTGCAGATAGCAATCAGTAAAAACTGGCTATTTTATTGAAAAGCTTCCCCAGCCATGTAATGTCTGTTGTCCCCAAGCTATGCCAAACGTCAATGGGAATCTTATCAGTACATACAGCTTTGTATCTTTTCATTTGTGGAGGGCCCTGACTATTTTGGCTTCACTCACTTAGTACATGGCTACTGTGGTGGCAGGTATGTTGTTAATGACCATTTCAATGGTAACTGTGTTTAAGAGATTGCTGTAATGTTCCTCCTACCTCTTCCTTACCTTTGCTGGGTGGAATAGGACCCCACCATCTCTATCCTTGATTGTTATGGCCCTGGTGAAATTATTACTTCTTCTATCTTGGGTTTTGGCTAGTCGAAAAACTTCCCACTCACCTTCTTTAGTCCCCAAGCTTTCATTTAAAGCCTCATAATTTTCATGTTTGGCCTGGGCAATGGTCCTCCTATAATGCTTCTTTGCCTGTATATCCTCTGTCTTTGAACCCTAATCCTCTATATCCCGCCACCTATGGAATGCTGCCTTCTTCTCATGAACGGCAGCTTCCACCACAAAGTCTGTCTACCCTGGTGTGAGCCTCCTACTCTAGCTGTGCCAAACATAGCCTTTCCACATTGTGTACTCTTCCCAGCCACCCTGTCCCACATGGCATCAGCTGACCCTTCCCAATCACAGACCACCTGGCTAATAATCTCCTGCTGGAATTTATGTGCATTTTGTGATAACTTTAACCACCTAATGACTGGTTCCCTTTTCCATGGAGGATTCCTAGCTGCAATCCTCACAAGTATCTGCATTATCAGTAACTTATGCCCACTTTCCAGATCGAAATCCTCATTGGGAAATGCCACACAATCACAAATCTCCAGCCTATGCTGTATCTTGACCATAATGAAATCAGTCTGAGACCGTCCCTGGGGTGATAGAAAATTAATGAGGTGCTTTTCCCTCTTCTTAAACCATGAATTGGCCAATGCAAGGCCATGTGCTTGTGCTGTATCAAAGACTTTTTGTCCATCAGCTGAGAACTTGCCATACCCCCATCCCTTATGGACACCTGCATATCCTTGTTTTTCCTGGCCAACATGGCCATTAAAGTTTCCTCCAATAATCAGACAATAAGATCCCTTACCCTGTCTAATTCTGTTATCTACTGACTGTACCATCAAAATACTGTGTCATCAAAATACCACCAGAAATCTTTTTTGGTGGCCTCATCACATCCTGCTTGAGAAGCATAAGCACTGATAAGGTGGATCCCAATACCCTGCCATACTACAGTAACTAGAATAATCCTGCTATTCATTATATGGACTAATGTAATCCCCTGCTGCAAATCCCTTTTCTATACAATACCCACCCCATCATGCACCATCTCAATACCTGTGTATAATCATTTGTATCCCTCACCCAGTGCCCGTGATCAGTTCCCCTTCCAATGTGTATCTTGAAGGAAGTAATGGTAACCCTTTTATGCTTCAGGGTGTTTACTAATTTCCATTTTTTTCCTGTAGGCGTCCCTACATTCCATGTGCATAACCTCAGCCTAACTTCATTACCCTGTAAGACAGCTGGGGGCTCCCCAGCCAGATGCATAGAACCCATAGCAATGGTGACAGGGCTACCTGGGTGTGGTGCCGTCCTACCCCACATAAGACACTCAAGGATTATTACATTGTTGTCCTGTGAGCAGAGCTCCCACACTCTTATGACAATACACCCCTCACACCCTACACTGTATAAATGTAATCCTAGGACTGCAAATGATACTAATAATACTAATAAAACTTATAAGTTTTTATAATAATAATAATAATAATACACATAATAATACTAAGAATTAAAGATAATAATAAATGATTGAATTAAAGATATTAATAAAAATAAATAAACAACTAAACAATTAATGTTTGAGGGGGTCTGTGTGACGCTGCCAATGCAGATGACAGGAGCAGTTGAACAACTCACATCAGGCTAGGCTTAAATGCCCTACTTTGCAATAAGTTCCCCTTCCACCAAACAACAACCTCACACATAGGACTACCTTCTGCTGGATCGTTGGGGTTAACACTTCCTTGAAAAAGGCATTTTTCACCCTGTAAAGGTTTTTATGTATTCAAAAAACAGAGAAAAAAAATCTTCAGCCATGAGGCAACCAATGCACGTCCAACCTGCACCTCATAGTGATTCTCAGAAATTAAGATATAGCAAAAAGAAAAATAAAGTTTTAACATTGAAATCAATGAGAAAACAAACTTTGTGCGATATTTTCTTCCCTATACATAATAGAATCATTACTTTTATTCAGAATGTTGGGAATGTGGTACTCCAATAATGTGCAAAACGTCATGGCTGTAGCTTTAATAGAAATTGAGATACAGAAAGAAGATAAATGGAGTTTTTACATTAAAATCAATGGGAAAACACTTTGTGTGATATATTCTCTCTTATACAACCCAGAGCTGTAAATTTTTTGAGAATGTAGGGAATGAGGTACTCGAATTATGTGCTAAACGGCATGGGTTTATCAACTACACGTAACAGAATTATAAGTTTCATCCAGAATGTTGAGAATGTGATACTCCAAAGCATTTGAAAAACGGCATGGCTGTAGCTTTAATAGAATTTGAGATACAGCAAAAAATGGAGTTTTTACATTAAAATCAAAGGGAAAAAACATTTCGTGCAATATTATCTATCCTATAATTCACAGAACTGTAATTTTTTTCGAAAATGTAGGGAATGAGGTACTCCAATCATGTGCAAAACGGCATAGGTGTAGCTTTACTAAAAAATTGAGATGTAGGAAAACGAAAAATGGAGTTTCTACATTGAAATGAATGGAAAAACACACTTCGTTTGTTATTTTCTATCCTATACAACATACAACTCTAAATTTTTGCAAGAATGTAGGGAATGAGGTACTGTAATCATGTACAAAACGGCATGGCTGAAGCTTAAATAGAAATTGAGATTTAGCAAAAAAAAAAAAATGGTTTTTACTTTGAAATCAATAGGAAAACACACTTTGTGCAATATTTTGTTACCTACACATTATATATACCTAACTTTTATTCAGTATGAAGAGAATGTGGTACTCCAATCATGTGAAAAAAGGCAAGGCTCTAGCGTTAATAGAAATTGAGATATAGCACAAAGAAAAATGTAGTTTTTACATTAAAATTAATGGAAAAATACAATTTTTGAAATATTTTTTCTCCTATAAATCATAGAACTGCAAATTGTTGCAAAAATGTAAGGAATAAGGTACTCTTATCATGAGAAACGGCAAGGCTCTAGCATTAATAGAAATATAGATATAGCAAAAAGAAAATCGAAGTTTTTACATTAAAATTAATGGAAAAATAGAATTTGTGCAATATTTGCTCTCCTATAAATCATAGAACTGCAAATTTTTGCAAGAATGTATGGAATGAGGTACTCCATCCATGTTAAAATTGGCATGACTGTAGCTTTTATAGAAACTGAATATAACAAAAAAATGGAGTTTTTACATTGCAATCAACAGGAAAACACACTTCATGCGATATTTTCTCCAATAATACATAGAACTGCAAATTTTTGCAAAAATTTAAGGAATAAGGTACTCTAATCATTTGAAAAACGGGAAGGCTCTAGCGTTAATAGAAATTGAGATATAGCAAAAAGAAAAATGGAGTTTTTACATTGAAATCAATGACAAAACACGATTTGTGTGATATTTTTTCCCTTATACATCAGAGAATTGTAAATTTTTGCGAGAATGAAGGGAATCAGGTACTCTACTCATGTGCAAAGCAGCATTGCTTTAGCTTTAATAAAAATTAAGATATAGCAAAAAGAAAAATGGAGTCTTTACAATAGATTCTAAGAGAAAACACACGTGTGATATTTTCTCTCCTACAGAATATAGAACTGTAAATTTTTATGAGAATGTAGAATATGAGGTACTCCAAACATGTGAAACGGCATGGGTGTAGTTTAATAGAAATTCAGATTAAGCAAAAAGAAAATCAGAGTTTTTACATTGAAATCAATTAGAAAACACACTTTGTGAGATATTTTCTCTTAACCAACATAGAACAGTATATATTTGTGAGAATGTAGGGAATGAGGTATTCCAATCATGTTAAAAACGGCCTAGGTAGCTTTAATCGAAATTGAGATATATCAAAAACAAATATGAAGTTTTTACACTTAGATCAATGAGAAAACACATTTTGCACAATATCTTCTGTCGTATAGAACGAGTAAGTTTTGGCGAGAATGTAGACAGTGATGTATTCCAATCATGGGTAAAACGGCATGTCTCTAGCATTATTAGAAATTGAGATATAGCAAAAAGAAGAACTGAGTATTTAGATTAAAATCAATGGGAAAATGCACATTGTGTGATATTTTTTTCCTATGCATATTCAAAACATAACTTTTATCCAGAATGTTTGGAATGTAATACTCTAATCATGTAAAAAAATGGCACTGCTGCAGCTATAATAGAAATTGAGATTTTGGGTAAAAAAAATGGTGTTTTTACATTGAAATCAATGGGAAAACACTTTGTGTGATATATTCTCTCTTATACAACCCAGAGCTGTAAATTTTTTGAGAATGTAGGGAATGAGGTACTCGAATTATGTGCTAAACGGCATGGGTTTATCATTAATTGAAATTGAGATATAGGGATAAACACATTTTTTGTGATATTTTCTCGTGTATACAAAATGGAACTGTAAATTTATTCAAGAATGAAGAGAAGGAAGTATACCAATCATGTGCAAAACGACATGGCTGTAACTTTAATAGAAATTGAGATAGCGCAAAAAGAAAAATGGAGTTCTTACATTGAAATCAATAGGAAAACACACACTTTAGGAAATGGGGCGCTCCTATCATGTGGAAATCGGCATAGCTGTAGCTCTTATAGAAATTGAGATATAGCAAAAAGAAAAATAGAGCTTTAATAGTAAAATCAATTGGAATACACACTTTGTGGGATATTTTATCTCCTATACAACCTAGAAATGCAAATTTTTGTGAGAATGAAGAGAATGAGGTACTTGAATCATATGCAAAACGGCATGGCTGTAGCTTTAATAGAAATTGGGATATAGCAAAAGAAAAATTGAATTTTCTCTATGAAATCAATTGAAAAACACACATTGTGCAATATTTTCTGCCCTATGCATAATAGATTTATAACTTGTATCCAGAATGTTTGGAATGTGGTACTCCAATCATGTGCAAAACGGCATGGCTGTAACTTTAATAGAGATTGAGATATAGAAAAAAAAATCGAGTTTTCACATAGAAATCAATAGGAAAACACACTTTGTTTGATACTTTCTCTCCTATGCAACATAGAACTGTAAATTTTATTGAGAATGTACGGGGTAAGATACTCCAATCCTGTGCAAAACGGAATGGCTGTAGCTTTAATAGAAATTGAAATATAGCAAAAAGAAAAATGGAGTTTTTATATTGAAATCAACGGAATAACACACTTTGTGCAATGCTTTCTCTCCTATACAACAACGAATTGTAAATTTTTCTGATAATGTAGGGAAAAATGGACTCCAATCATGTGCAAAACGACTTGGCTGCAACCTTAATAAATATTCAGATATAGCATCATCATCATCACACCCTTGTCCCACCTATGGCAGGGTCGGGTCAGAGGGTTCTTATCCTGCACACCCCCTATCCCAAACCAGGCTCCCATCCACCCTACATGCCACCTTGTCCTTCTGTACCACCTGCTCTCATGTCTGCCTTATTATATACCCATTATATACTACCTGTTGCCCTATTATATACCACATGAGCTCCTCCTCCCCCTTTGCATCACATGCCCATACCACCTCAACCTATATTCCCTCATCTTCTCTGATATGTCTCCCATCCTTAAGCTGCCTTTAACCTACACGTTACAGACTCTGTCAGCACGTGACTATACAGCATTCATATCTCAGCCACTATCATTCTCCTCTCCTGGTTCTTCCTCACTGCCCAGCACTCAGATCCATATAGCATGGCGGTCCTAACTTCAGTTTTGTAAACCTTACCTTTCACCTTTATTGGGACTCTGTGGTAACACAATACCCCACTTGCCTGTCTCCACTTTTGCTATCGAGCTTTGATTCTGTGGGTAATGTCAGAGTCGATTTCCTCATTACTTTTAATCAGTGATCCTAGTTACCTAAACTGTGTCACTGCTGGTAGCTCCTCATTTCCACAACAAATTTCACCCTTTTGGTTCTGGCCACTCCAATAGAAAGCTAAGTACTCTGTTTCATTTATGTTCACCCTCAGGCCCCTTTTTGCCATTGCTGTTGTAATGTCCTGCTAGCCCTGTTAAACTTTCTCTTGGGACTCCTCTAACTTTCCTACATCATTAGCAAATACCAAGAACTGGGGTCCTTTTCCTCTATTCCTGTCAGCAGGTCATCAATTGCCAAAGTAAAGAGATAAGGGCTGAGGGCTGAACGTAGTTGAAGCCCACCCTTCACAATAAACCCACATGTATTCCTTCATGCCATCCTCACCCTTGTGGTGGAACCTTCATACATATCCTGTATTGTTCTGGTATGCCCTTTATCCACTCCATTTTGTCTTAGAACATCTCATACTACCTGCCTAGGGACACTATCATAGGCCTTCTCAAGGTCTACAAAGATTGCATGAAGGTCCTTCTTTACTGCTCTATGCTTCTCCACCATCTGTCGTTGAATAAAGATGGGTTCTTTTGTTGACCTACCAGGCATAAACCCAAACTGGTTTCCTCACACACTAGTACGGTTGCTGAGGCACTATTCTATGACCCTCTCCCACAGCTTCATTGAATGGCTCAGATGCTTAATGCCTATATAGTTCCCAAAGTCCTTTGCATAACCTTTGCCCTTCAGCAGTGGCACAATCCAACTCGTCTGCCATGCAGATGGCATTCGGTCATCACTGGCTATTTTTTTGAAAAGCTTTGCCAGCCATGCAATTCCTTGGTACCCAAGCTATGCTAAACGTCAATGGGAATCTTATAAGGACGTACACCTTTGTCACCTATCAAGTTGTTTGGGCCCTTACTATTTCTTCCCCACTCACTAGGTCCACAGCTACTGTTTGTGCAGGGATGTTGTTCACGACCATTTCACTGGTATCTGTGTTTAACAGATTGCTGTAATATTCCTCCCAAATCTTAATTACCTTTTCTGGCTGGAATAGGACCCTACCACCTTATCCTTGATTGTTTTGGCCCTGCTGACATCCTTACTGCTTCTACCTCAGGTTTTGGCAAGACAAAAAACTTCCTGCTCACCTTCTTTAGTCCCAAAGCTTTCATATAAAGACTCACACTTTTGGCGTTTGGCCTGGGCAATGGTCCTCCTAGATTACTTCTTTGCCTGTATATACTCTGTCTTTGAACCCAAATCCCCTATGGAATGCTGCCTTCTTTTCATGAACGGCTGCTTCCACCACCTCATTCCACCACCAAATCTGTCCTCCCTGGTGTGAGCCTCCTACTCAGGCTATGCCAAACATAGCCTTTTCACATTGTGTAATCTTCCTGGCCACCCTTCCTCACAAGGCATCAGCTGACCCTTCCCAATCCCAGTCTACCTGGCTAATAATCTTCCACTGGAATTCATGTGCATTTGGTGGTACCTTACACCACCTAATGACTGGTTCACCATTTCATGGATGATTCCTAGCTTCACCATTCACAAGTACCTCCATCATAAGTTACTTATGTCCACTTTTATTATGGAAATTCTTCCCTGGGAAGTGCTTAGCAATTACAAATCTCTCACCTATGCTGTATCTGGACCATAAAGAAATCAATCTGAGACCTTACTTAGGGTGACTGAAAGGTGATGAGGTGCTTTTCCCTCATCAGAAAACAGAGATATTGTCAAATGAAAGGCAATGTGCTTCTGCTGCATCAATGACTTTTTGTCCCTTGGCTGTGAGCTGGCCATACCCCCATCCCCAGCAGACAGCTGCATATCTTTGTCCTTCCTGGCAAAAATGGCCATTAAAGTACCCTTCAATAATAAAACGATCAAATCCCTTACCCTGTCTAATTCTCTTATTTACTTAACGTACAACCTCATCTAATTTCTACCAGAAATCCCTCTTGGTGGCCTCATCACATCCTGCTTGAGAGGAAGCACTGTTGAGGTGGAGCCCAATACCCTGCCATACTACAGTAACTAGAATAATCCCACTAATAATTTTATGGACTGCTGTGATTGCCTGTGTAAATTCCCTACTCAATACAATACCCACCCCATTATGCCCCTCCTCACTAACTGTGAATAATAAATTGTATCCCTCCCCCAATGCATATGATCAGTTCCCCTTCCAATGCGATTCTAGGAAGGAAGGAATGCTAACCCTTCGGTTCTTCAGGGTGTTTACTAATTCCCCTTTTTTTTCTTTTAAAGGTCCCCACATTCCATGTCCCTAACCTTAGCCTAGCTTCCTTACTCTGTGGGACAGAGCTGGAAGGGGATGATTTTTACAGCAGGCAGGGGGTCAGATTTTTACCAGCATGTAGGGAATGTGGTACTCCATTAATGTGCAAAGCGGCATGCTTGCAGCTTTAATAGAAATTGAGAAAAATGCAAAAATGAAAAATGGAGTTTTTAATTTGAATTAAAAGGGAAAACAAACCTTCTGTGATATTTTCTCTCCTATAAAACGTAGAACTGTCCAATCGTGTGAATAATGGCATGGTGGCAGCTTTGATGGAAATTGAGATATAGCAAATGGAATAATGGAGATTTTCCACCAAAATCAATAAGAAAACGCACTATGTGCTTTTTTTCTGTTATACATGATAGAACTGCAGATTTTTGCCAGCATGTAAGGTATGTGGTACTCCAATAATGTGCAAAACGGCATGGCTGCAGCTTTAATAAAAATTGAGATATAGCAAAAAGAACAATGGAGTTTTTAATTTGAACTTAATTGGAAAACACACTTTGTGCAATTTTTCTCTCATATATAACACATCACTGTACATTAAGGCGAGAATGTAGGGAATGATGTACTCCAATCATGTGCAAAACGTCATGGCTCTAGCTTTATTAGAAACTTTGATATAGCAAAAAGAATTTGAGTTTTTAATTGAAATAACTAAAAAAACAAACTTTATGCAATATATTCTCTCCTAAACAACATAGAACTGTAAATTTTTGTGAGAATGTAGGGAATGAGGTATTGCAATCACATAAAATATGGCATGGCTGTAGCATTAATAGAAATTAAAATATAGCACAAAGCAATTGAGTTTTTAAATTGAAATCAACGTGGAACCACTTTGTGTGATATTTTCTCTCTTATACATAACAGAATCATAACTGTATAGGTAATGTGCAAAACGGCAAGGCTGCAGCTTTAAAACAAAATATAGAAATAGCAAAAGTAAAAGTGGAGTTTTTACATTGAAATCAATAGGAAAGCACACTTTTTGTGATACTGTCACTCCTATAAAACATAAAAATTTAAATTTTATCAAGAATGTAGGGAAAGATGTACTCCAATCATGTGCAAAACAGCAAGGATCTAGCGTTATTAGAAATTGCAATACAGCAACAGTAACTGTATAGCAAATGTACAGAACAGCAACTGTATAGAACAGTAAATTTTTGCAAGAATATAGGGAATGAGATAATCTAAATTATTGTAAAATGGCATTGCTGTAGCTTTAATAGAAATTGAGTTTTTGCTATAAGAGTTTTTACTATGAAATCAATGGAAAACCACACTTTGTGTTATATTTTCTTTTCTATAGATAAAAGAATCACATCTTTTATTCAGAATGTTGGGAATGTCATATTCCAATCATGCGCAAAACGGCATTGCTGTAGCTTTAATTGAATTTGAGATAAAGCAAAAAAAAATGGAGATTTCATTGAAAGCAATGGGAAAGCACACTTTCTGAGAAGTTTTCTCTCCTATAAAACATAGAACTATAAATTTTTCCAAGAATGAAAGGAATGATTTACTCCAATCATGTGCAAAAATGCATGGCTATAGCTTCATTATAAATAGAGGTATAGCAAAATGAAAAGTGGAGTTTTCAAAATTAAAATTAATGGGAAAACACAATATCTGTGATATTTTTGCTCTTATACAAAATAGAGCTTTAAATTTGTCGACAATGTAGGCATGTGAAAATGGCATCCTAATCATGTGAAAAACGGCATGGCTGTAGCTTTAATAGAAAATTAGATTTAGCAAAAAGAAAAATTGAGTGTTTACACTGAAATCAATAAGTAAACATACTTTCGATGGGTTTTTCTCTCCTATACATTAAAGAATCATAACATTTATCTAGAATTTTGGGAATGTGGTACTTCAATCATCTGCAAAACGGCATGGCTGTAGCTTTAATAAAAATGGCGAAATAATAAAATGAAAAATTAATTTACATTGAAATTAATGGAAAAACACACTTTGTGCAATATTTACTATATAACATGGAGTTTTAAATTTTTGCGAGAATGAAGGGAATGAGGTACTCCTATCAATTGCAACATGGCATGGCCCTAAGTTGAATGGAAATTGATATATTGTAAATAGAAAAAGGAAGTTTTACATTGAAATCAATGGGAAAATACACTTTGTGTGAAATTTTTATTTCTATACATAATAGAATCATAACTTTTCTCCACAATGTTGGGAATGTGGTGCTCCAATCATGTGCAAAATGGCATTGCTATAGTTATAATAGAAATTTAGAGAAAGCAAAAAACATCGTTTTACAATTGAAATTAATGGGAAAGCACAATTTGTTCAATATTTTCGCTTCTATAAACCTTTGAACAGATAATGTTTTTCCACAATTTAGAGAATGAGGTTATCCAATAATATGCAATACAGCAAGGCTGTAGCATTAATAGAAATTGAGATATAGCAAAAAGAAAAAAGAAGTTTTTACATTGAAATTAATTGTAAAACACACATTCAGTGATACTTTCTCTCTTACACAACATAGAACTGTAAATTTTTATGAGAATGTAGGGAATGAGGTACTCCAATCATCTGCAAAACGGCATGGCTGTAGCTTTAATAGAAAATGAGATATAGCAAGAAGAAAAATGGAGTTCTTACATTAAATTCAATGGAAAAGCACACCTTGTGTGATATTTTTTTTTTTATACAGCATAAAACCTTAATTTATTTTGAGAATGTAGTGAGTGAGGTACTCTAATCATGTGCAAAATGGCATGTCTGCAGCTTTAATAAAAATTTAGATACAGCCAAAAGAAAAATGATTTTTTAATTGAAATCAATGAGAAAAC
>JAAFCE010009127.1:19911757-19933970 GCA_013389805.1 Trigoniulus corallinus | reverse complement strand
TTTGGTGTATTTTGTGTTTTGTTCAGAAGCAGATAATTTTTTTTACTTTTTTTTTTGAATTATCATGGAGGCACTCTCTTTGGGTTTCTTTTTTTTGAATATTTAATTTTTTTGGATTTTTCTTGGTGATTCTATTTTATTTTAAAATTTTGAATTTTTAATTGAAAAATTGTAATAACAGTAACATGTATTGTTTCCATGTGTTCCTATTATTCAAAAACCATGTGCATTCATACAGTAAGTGCTGTTAAAGCTCATGCAGTTTTTGTGCATTTGCATCTGATCTTATTTTTTGTTTAGTTTTGGAGTGTCCACGAAGTATTAGTAGGATCTTCAAAAGTAAGAATATTGTAATAATAAGTGGAGGTAGGTGTTTTTACAACACTTTGTCTCCACAGTACCCCCTACAAGACATTTAGAATGAGTAGAATGAGGAATAATGGTATGTAAATGTACACATGTGGCATGGGTGCATGATCGTCCAAGGATGCCTGAAGTCACGGGGGGTAGTGTTTGTTGTGGTATGAGGAGCGGTCATTGCATCATTAGTGAGGTCTGTGAGGGAGACTATGTATTTACTTATAAAAATGGGGATGTACTAGTAGTATTTGTAGATGTTGTCTCTATGTCATTGGGTTCATTGGGGCTAAAATCTGACAGGAATGCTGGTTTAAGCCTATCCATAGTGACATTATTTGTGTGATCATTGAGGTCAGGTGTTTAATACTTTCAAGTTTGTCTATAATTTTTTAAGGACCTTGGTATGGAGCTGAAAGTGGATCTTGTGTGGCACCAGTGCAGAAAAAGACGAGGGTCACTGTTTCGAAATTGGGGTTTCAAAAATTTGATTGCCCTGATAGTGCGCATGGAGATCGATGCAATAGTGATCACATATTTTACCTTAAATTTTGAGGGAAGTCCCTCCTAGTAAAGGTATTATTGTCAGCAACAAATATATCTCCAGGCAGTTTAAGTGTTGTACCTTATATGAGTTTGGCTGGTGATGCCTGTAGGTCTTCTTTGACCACACAGCATAGCATGAGGAATATAATGGGTAATTGTATGCTCCATTGCTCAGGGTCTTCAGTGGCGTTCAATGATGTTTTAAGTTGGCTGTGGAACCTCTTCACCATGCTTTTGGATGTTGGATGGTATGAGGTGGTACATATGTGTTTTGTACCTAGTAATTTGCATGGTTGATTGAGGAGGACTGAGTCAAATTGCCAACCTCTGTGTGTGGTTATTGTCGCTGGTATTCCATATGTCAAGAACCAGTTTTGTAATAATGTTCGAGCTACTGTTGAAGATTTGCAATCTGGAATGGGGATTGCATCATTGCATGATTGCATCATTGCATGAGTTATTGCATCTGTGGATGAGCTTAAATGATGTAGAGAAGTTCTGGATAATGTGTCGGCAACTATATTTTTGTGTCCTGCCATGTGTTGAATATTGGTGGTAAAGGTCGAGATGTAGTCTAAATTTCTTGCTTCTCTTGGTGAGTGTTTGTCTATCTTCGTATGCATTGTAAAGGTGAGAGGTTTGTGATCTGTATATATAATGAAATGTCGATTTTCGAGGCAGTAAAGGATGTGTTTGATTGTGAGGTACACAGCTAAGAGTGCGCTTCTGAAGAACACGCTGGTTGCACTCGAGTGCGCTGGTTGAAATTTTTTTGAAAAAAATCCTAGGGGTAGCCATTTGTTATTTTTGAATATTTGAAGTACAGTACCTGCTGTCATACCAATGGTCATACCACGTTGAAGGCACAAGTTCTTGTCCAATCACTGAAGTTAAGCAACGTCGGGCTGAGGTAGTACTGAGATGGGTGACCGCTTGGGAATGCTGGGTGCTGTTGATTTCACCTTGACCCACCATGGTGGCATAGTGGTTAGCTCACTCAGCAACTATGCCAGTAGTTCTAGGATCGATACTGGACCATGGTGGGTTGGCTTACTTCGGGCGAGAGAGAAGCCAAGAGTGTTCCTTCTTTTGAATGAGAAGTAAAACTGAGGTCCCATGTGGGTGTATGATGGCACTTGCACATAAAAGAACCCCCTCTACTAGGCAACGGGTAGATGAAACAAAATTTCCAGGTGTAGGAGCTCGCCCTCTGGCTTTGGTAGCATTCCCCAATGAACACTAGACCGACGATAAATAAGCGTAGGGGTGCAGCTTTGCCCAGCAACTGGCTGCAGAAAAAACTATTTCCAATATATCACCCTGTGTACATTCGGAGGGACAAATGGGTACCGACCCTGCCATAGGTAGAAAAGGGTTTAAAGTTGCTTTAGTGCGTGCTGCAATGTCTGATGCATCAGTGAATAACCCACTTATTATGACTTGTGAAGGGTCTGGATGTTGGAGCAATATAGCTTTTCATAGGGTTTCTTTGGCCCATTGAAAGGTGGAAATAGTTTGTTCATTCCCGTCGATGTTGGCTGTTTTACTGGATTTTCCGGCTATCAGAGTGTGCAATGGCTGTAGAGCAGTGAGGTATGAAACGGTGATAGAAGTTGAATAACCCAAGAAAATGGTGTAATGCTCATTTGGACTCCAGTTTCGGGAAATTTTGAAGGCTATCCACGTTTTTTGGTAACGGTGTTATTACAAAAGATGTCACTGTCTGTCCTTGAAATTCCAAGGAAGATACACCGAACACACACTTCGAGACATTGATTAAAAGGCAAAACTGCCAAAAACGCTCGTAAACTATCCGTAAGTGTTGTTTATGTTTCTTGTAATCTGTTCTGCTGACAAGTGTATTGTCTATGTAAGTGAACTCGAAGGGTAAGTCAGCTAGGACCAAGTCCATGAATTGCTGAAAGGTTTAGGCAGTGTTCCTCAGTCCAAACGGCATTCTCATATATTCAGTCTAAAAGGCGTCGTCACTGCCTTCTTGGCGATATCTTCGGAAACTACTGTGATCTGGTGATAAGCCTTGACCAGATCAATTTTGGAGAATACACGAATTCCATGCAGTTGCGACATAAAATCCTTGATATGAGGTATAGGATACCTGACAGGAATTGTGCTAGTGTTTAGGGTGAGAATGTCGCACTTTATTCTCCATTTGATGTTCTTGTTTATAAGATACAGGGGGTTTTACCAAGGGCTGAAAGAGGGTCTAACGTAGCCAAGTTCGTATAGGTGTCTGAAATCCTCCTTGGCTACCTTAAGTCATGTTGGGTCCAGACGTCTGGCTTCTGCATGTACAGGTGGTCCATTAGTGGTGAACCACACTATGTGACATTTTGGAGGATGACAAATGGGGAGCAGTAATGTTTGCAAATTTCCAC
Source organism: Trigoniulus corallinus (assembly GCA_013389805.1). Lineage (NCBI taxonomy): Eukaryota > Metazoa > Arthropoda > Diplopoda > Spirobolida > Trigoniulidae > Trigoniulus > Trigoniulus corallinus. The sequence goes on along the minus strand of JAAFCE010009127.1, from coordinate 19,930,671 downwards.
AATAATTTTCAATACTTGCAAAGGGCTGTAGGGCAGATGCTGTAAAGTCTTTGATAAGGGCGAGAGGATTGCGTCCAGATACCTGAGACTTCTCGCTCCGTGACTCTCTCATGAAGCCCGTGCCGACCTTCATCTACTACTAAATAGTAATGGGCTAAAGAATCAGCCCCTATAATGGTGTGGGAACAGTATGCTATTAAAAATGCCCACAGGAATGACCTCCTCAATCCAAGGTCCACATTGATTTGGCATAGGACATATGTGTGTATGACCTTATCGTTGGCGGCATATAACTTCAATTCGTTATCAAAGAAAGGTGAGGGTCAACTTTCTGTTTTGGGAGAAAACTGAAATCTGCACCCATGTCAACAAGAAATTTTAATATCTTGGATAAAAAAGGTGGCTGTCGCATCTGCCTGTATCATCTGCCACCTTTAGAGACGATAGGCCTACATGTTTTCCTGCTTTGCACTAAAGGGTGGAATGCATTTTTGGGCCTTATCTAAAAAAGTGAGATTATACCAGCAGATTTCCGTTTCTTGATCAGCAATGTTCCATGGTATACATCACCTGGAAAAAGATTTGGACCTTGTGTGTGTGTGTGTGTGGTTGGACCATAGTTAGACCTTGAATGTAATTCCTTAGTAACTCTACTTGCTTCATTAATTAAGGCACTGTTTCTGTTAGATGACTGCATAGTTTCTACTTGTTTGACAGGTTGACGTCTTCTGTTGATTCTAGTTTTGGATTAATTCCAGGCTTAGTTAAGGCATTAATTTGATGGATTCCAGTATCCAGTACCTCCATAATCTTATCGGCCATTTCAGCTAGTGCTTCCAAAGTTGTGGCCTGATCTGTGGTGGCCAGAATTACCCGAATTTGTCATGATAATCTGGAGATGAATAATTCCTGAAATAGAGGCACATTCTTTGGGAACGTTACTTTGCTATTGGCCAGCTTTTGAATATGTGTTCCAACAGCTTTGTCAGATTCCTGTCCCCTAGTTTCAGATTGTGAAGGAGTTGCTGAAACCTTTGTTGTTGTGTTGGGGAGCTACATAGAGTTACAGCACTCTTTAGTTATTTATATGCTTAAGTAATGGAAGGCCTTAGTTTCATTTCCCTAATTTGAGTAATAATTTCAGGGGGCAAGGCATCAATCATCTTGTCAAACTTTCGCAAGTCACTTTTTATCTGATATGCTTTGAAATGGTGTTTGAAGGTCTCGATCCACGTTTTGGGGTCATCTGACCAGAATATAGGCAGCTTTAAACATATTACTCCATGCTGTTGTTGCATAACGTTTAAATTACTTTCCTCTTCTACGTGACTGAACGATTGAGGGCTAGTGGGAAGTCCCACATTGCCAAATTATGTAGGGCCTTCCATTATGACCTTGATATATTGGGCCGAACCAAAATAAATGATTTTGTCCTACCATCAAAAGTTGTACTTATCTCCTATTATTTGCAATATCAAGAATGTAAAATATTATATGAAGCACTATCACTAACTGATCAAATTAAAAACTGGATCTTCTATTTTGTTTTCTTTTATTTTTGCTGAAATTCTTGTTTAGTAAGTCCAAGAGGTAGTGAACCTATAATATAAGTGGCGATTACTGGTGTGATAACTTGAGTGTTGCAGTTGACTTTGACGATTGTACTCCTGTTATGGCTGTAGATGTAGTGTAGGGTTATCCTAATGTTATGTGAATGATTGCCATTCTGTACGGTAGAGTGAAGTGAAGACGTTAGGTCGTATTTTTTATATGTAATAAATTCTTGTTAAAAATTATATAGAGTGTTCAAATATCTTGATGTCTTCATAGTTGTTGATTTTCCTTTGCTTTGTTGGTGTATTTCCATCAGATCACGTCCAGGTCACCATTTGTGGTGAAGGCTGCTAATTTTTGATGTTATGTTTCACTAATAAACGTTAATTTATCATTCAAATAAATTTTTGTATTTGAATATCTGAATATTATTTGTGTTTCACAACTATATGAGAAGTAATCTTGTATGAATGAATTATTGACTCCTAAAACTGATAAAACACTTCATGATAAACAATAAATGAATAACTTTTATAATCCAGCAAGAACGAATTAATATCAATTAATAAATAAAAGGTTAACAATAAAATTAAAATATGATAGTTAGGTTTTATGTATTTTTGTACTTTGTTCAAGAGCAGATAAATTTTAGGACCTCTCTTTCGAATTATCATGAAGGAACTGTCTTTGGTTTTCTTTTTTTTTAATTTTTTAAATTTTTTTTTGATTTTTGGATGCTTCTTCTTCTTGTTCTTCTTGAAGCTTGATGCAGTTTTTGTGAATTTCATCTGATCTGATTTTTTTTGTGTAGTTGTGGGTTGTCCACAAAGTATTAGTAGGTTGTTCAAAATTAAGTAAAATCCAATTATTAGAATAGATAGGTCTTTTTAAAACACCTTATCTCCAAACAACATAGAATGGTAAATATTTGTGAGAATGTTGGGAATGAGGTACTCCAATCATGTGCAAAACGGCATGGCTGTAGCTTTAATAGACTTTGAAATGTAGGAAAAAGAAAAAATGGAGATTTTACATTGAAATCAATGGGAAAACTCACTTTATGCAATATTTTCTTACCTATACATAATAGAATAATAACTTATATCCAGGATGTTGGGAATGTGGTACTCTAAACCTGCACAAAAATCATTGCTGAAGCTTTCATGAAAATTGAGATATAGCAAAAAGAAAACTGGAGTTTTTACATTGAAATCCATTGAAAAACATGGATTGTGCGATATTTTTTCTGCTATTCCAAATAGAACTGTAAATTTTTGCCAGAACGTTGGGAATGAGGTACTCTAATCATGTGCAAAACGGCAATACTTTTAATAGAAATTGAGATATAAAAAAAAAGAAAAATGGAGCTTTTAAATTGAAATCAATTTAAAAACGCACTTTGTGCTATATTTTCTCTCCTAAACAACTTATATCAGTAAATCTTTGTGAGAATATAGGGAATTAGGTACTCAAATCATGTGCAAAACATCATGGCTGTAGCTTTAAGAGAAATTGAGAAGTATCAAAAAGAAAAATGGAGTTTTTACATTAAAATCAATTGGAAAACACACTGTAAAATATTTTCACTTCTATGCAAAGTAGAACTGGAAATGTTTGCAAAAATGTAGGGAATGAGGTACTCCTATCATGGGCAAAATGGCATGGCTGTACCTTTAATAGAAATTGAGATATATCTAAAAGAAAAATGGAATGTTTACACTGAAATCAATGGGAAAAGACACTTTGGGCAATATTTTCTCTCCTATACAACACAGAATTGTAAATTTCTGCAATAATGTAGGGAATGAGGTGCAACAATCATGTGCAAAACGGCAAGGCTGCAGCTTTAATAGAAATTGAGATATAGCAAAAGGAAAAATGAGGTTTTTACACTAAAATTAATAAGAAAACACACTTTGTGCGATATTTTCTCTCCTATGCATAATAGAATCACAACTTTTACACAGAATGTTGGGAATGTGGTACTCCAATCATGTGAAAAACGTCATGGCTGAATATTTAGTAGAAAGTGACATACAGCAAAAAGAAAAATGAAGGTTTTCCATCGACATCCATGGGGAAAAAACCCTTTGTGCGTTTTCTTTACTATACATCATAGAACCGTAAATTTTTTCCAGAATATAGGGAATGCGGAATTCCATTTATGTGAAAAACGGCATAGCTGTAGCTTAAATAGAAATTAAGATACAGCAAAAAGAAAAATTATACTTTTCCATTGATATCAATGGGAAAAAACACTTTGTGCGATATATTCTCTCCTATACATCATAGAAATGTAAATTTTTGGCAGAATGTAGGGAATGCTATACTCCAATGCTATTCCACTATACTCCAATGAATTGCTTATCCTCACCAATGCTATTCCATTGTTGAATTACTGTTGGCAAAAATGACCAGTAGTATTAGTATGACTGGGCCCTAACCACTTTCATTTTATTCATCCTTAACCACTGCATCCCTATCTTCCTCTTTCCTACACCTCTATTTATATACCCAGAATGACTCAGGATTTTTCCTAAGCCTATCTCCCAAAATGTTCTAATGAAAGTTCTTGTAAGCTTCCTTTATGAACCCTTAACCATTTTGTTGGTCCTCTTACAGACCGCCTCACTATTGACGTCCCTCCCTTTCCTAAGTGCATTCCTTGCCTTTCGCTGGTTTTGCAAAGCTACCTTCACCTCTTTAGTATACCATTCTGGATCGGAGTTTTTCCTTCTAATCTTCATGGGGATAGCTAGTTGTGTACCCTCTTCTATTAGGGCTAGGAATCTATTTCAAGATTCCTCAACGCCACAGGTATTAGAAATTGTGTAAAAATCATTCAATTCACATTCCAGATAAGACTTAAATACTCCCAATTAATATTATTATATTGGTATGACACCCTCCATCCAGCCACCCATCTAGGTAACCTTTTCACCATCTCCACCTTAACCACTGCATGATCACTAATTACATTTGTGAATACTAAATCTAAAATTCCCCCTTACTCATGTGTAGGCATGGTCACAATCTGTTCCAATCCATTACAGTACATTTGATCCAAAAAAGATTTAGAGCCCCTGATAAAGTTGAATTTGAGTTAGGCTGCATACTACCCCAATCCAACCCTGGTAAATTGAAGTCCCCACTAAGAATTATCATTAGGACCTTTTTTCTTTGATGCAGAAGCTCCAGCGATTGTGAAAGTCTGATCAGTGGTTGTGGATCATCACCAGGAAGGCGATAGAACCTTACAACATAAATCCCCCCACCACAAGAGTCAGCAACATGACAACATAGCATTTCACAATCTTCCTTATAACTAAATTCCCTAGAGCTTTCCAGGGATTTATCTATGGCCAAAAGGACTTCACCCCTCTACCTGTTCCCCTATCTTTTCTGTCAACTATATACTTGTCTGCAAAAATCTCTGCTGATTTAAAATCTCCCCTCAACCAGGATTCAGTATCAATTATGATATCAGCATCTGTTGTTGCAGCCCGGGCATTTACCTCAACCACTTTATTTACTATGCTTCTACAGTTAACCACAAGCAAAGTCAATGGGTTGGTTACTGCTGGAAGCCTATTTTTCCCTTCCTTATTACTACCTAGTAGTCCTTTCCTATGAGAATTGTGTTTTAGCCTGGAATGAGATGACCTGGTACCTTTCTCAAAAAATCAGCAATAAACTCATTAAATTTTGTACCTATCCCTAAAGCAGCAAACCTCTGCTGGAGATCTGAGAGACAAACCCTATAATCAAGTAGTTTGGCCTTAGCTGGCTTTAGTATGTAATCCATTTGGCCTTAGCTGTAGTTAGTCTTCCTTTATCAATTCTCTCAATAATAGGACACACCATTACTCTAGCCTTAGGTCTCAATCTCCTAACCTCCTTATCTATATCAATAATTCCCTGAAGAGCTTCAATAGCAGGATTATCCTGGGTTATGTCATTTGACCCTAGTTGTAAAACTGTCATACAATCTTCCATTTCCCCTTTCAATATACTGCCAATCCTATCCCTTATGTCCATTAGTCTGGCATCAGGGAGAGATGCAACAATAACACGTGCTCTATCTTCCCCTTCTTGTAGTGCCCAAGTATAAACACCCCTTAAATCTGTGTCCCCAATAATAACGACAGATTTACCAGGTAAAGGGTGTTGCACCAACACAGCACCCCCATCACTGACCTGAGCTAACCCCTCCAAAGTAAAACCCTGTGGCATAGAGACAGGCATACTGCAATTCCCTGTTTAATTTTCTTTGGCCAGCTATCCATGCAATTCAGGAGTACGTTTTCTACCATCCAGCTGCATTATTTCCCTCTTGCCCTTGAGTGCCTTAGGTGTTACCCTCAGGGATGTCCTATCTGTATTTAAGAGTTTTTTATCTGAGGCGACACTCTACGACTTGGTCCTACAGCTTCATAGAATGGCTCATTAGCTTTATGCCTCTATAGTTTCCAAATTCCTGGGCATCATTTTTGCCCTTTAACAGTGGAAATATCCAACTCTCTCATGGGTATCCCAAACAAGGTATCAAAAGGTATCGAATTCCTGTTTGCTAACTTATTAAAAAGCTTATCTAGCCATGATATTCCTGTGGTCCCCAAGGTGTGCCAAACATAAATCGGGATCTAATCTGAACCTACTGCTTTGTTACCTTTTATTTTTTGAAGGGCTGTGACTATTTCCTCCTCCCTCACGATGTCCACTAGTAATGGAGTAATGGGGTGTCTGTCTGTGCATGCTGCACAGTTTACAGCATTTAGGAGGGTGTGGTAGTATTCCTCCCACCTTTTGATTACCTCATCTGGTTGGAACAGAACTCTACCATTGGCATCCTCAACCATTAGAGCCCTGGTAACATCCCTACTACTTCTATCCCTGGTCTTAGCTAGTCGAAAAACTGCCTTCTCTCCTCCTCTTGTTCCCAACTTTTCATATAATGCCTCATACTTCTGGTACTTGGACAGGGCAATGGAGCTCCTCACGATTTTCTTTGCCTGAACATAGTCCATCTTTGAGACCTGATCCCCTAACTTCCTCTACCTATGGAAATCTCCCTGCTTTAGTTTGATGGCAGCTTCAACCTCCTCATTCCACCACCATGTCTTCCTACCATGATAAGTGCCTTCTACTCTACCCCTACCTAGCAGTGCCTCTGCGCATTCCCTAATCTTTCTAGAAACCCTGTCCTGCATGGCATTGGCTGACCCATCCTAGTTCCAGTCGACCTGGCTGAGAACCTCCTGTTTGAATTCATCTGCCTTGGTGGGCAGTTTCCACTAGCTAATAACAGATTCTCCATTCTATGTATGTTGCTTCACTGTCCCCTTTATTGGAAATGCAATCATGAGCACCTTTAGCCCACTTTCCTTCTGGAAATCCTCACTAGGTAGTGCCCAGCAGTCCTGGATCTCTGTCCTGTGCTGCTTCCTAACCATGAAAAAGTCTATTTGTGACCTACCCTGTGGTGACATGAAAGTTATTAGGTGTTTCCCCTCTTCTTCAACCATGTTTTGGCCAAAAAAAGGCCATGTGCTCTTGCTGTTTCAAGTACCTTCTGCCCCTCTATGTTGATTGTCCCATAGCCACATCCTCCATATACGTCCTCATATCCCTGACCCTCATTTCCCTCATGTGCATTAAAGTCACCCCCAATAATCAGTTGCTCATTTCCTCTGCCCTGTCTTATTGTGTTTTCAGGTGACTGCACCACAACATCAAAATCATTTATTGTGTCACCCAGATCAGCTTTGGGTGCATATGTGCTTATGAAGTGGAGCCCTATACCTGTCCAAACTACAGTAACTAACATTAACCTACTGTTGATTCTCCTGACTGAAGTGATCCCCTGATGCAAATCACTATTTAAAATAATTCCCACCCCATTTGGTCCCTCCTCACTGCCTGCATAAATAAGCTTGTATCCCTCCTCCTGGGCGCTTGACCTATTAGACTTCAATTTTTATCCTGGAGGAATGCAATGCTGATCTTCCTATGCTTGATTGTGGTGACTAGTTCCCTTGTTTTTCCTGAGAGAGTCCCCATATTCCATGTACCTAGTCTCAGTTTGGCCCCATATGTGGTATGACAACTCTGCCTGGAGGTAATACAGTCAGACGTCCACAACCCGCAGCTGTATTGGGAGGGCTACCTGTTGGGAAGGGCCGTCCAACCCCATAGGAGACACTCATTTATCGACTAATCATTGCCACATCAGTGTAATTTTTTGTGAGAATGTATAGAATGAGGTACTCCAATAATCTAAAAAACGGCATGGCTGTTGCTTAAATAGAAATTGAAAGAAAGCAAAAAAAGGAGTTTTTACATTGAAATCAAAGGAACAACACACTTTTTGCGATATTTTCTCTCCATTACAACATAGAACTGCAAATTTTTTTTCAAATTTAGGGAATGAGTTACTCTAATAATGTTTAAAACTTTATGGCTGTAGCTTTAATAGAAATTGATATACAGCAAAAAGAAAAATGGAGTTTTTACATTGAAATCAATATGAAAACACTTAGTGCGATATTTTCTCTGCTATAAAAAATAGAACTTTAAATTTTTGTGGGAATGACGGGAATGAGGTACTCCAATCTTGTGAAAAACGAAATGATTGGAACTTTAATAGAAACTGAGATATACCAAAAAGAAAAATTGTGTTTTTTTATTGAAATCAATGAGAATACACACTTTGTGCAATACTTTCCGTTCTATACAACATAGAACTGCATATTTTTGCATAAATGCATTTAATGAGGTTTTGCAATTATACGGAAAACGGCATGGCTGTAACTTTTATAGAAAAGCAGATAGAGAAAAAAGAAAAATAAAGTTGTTAAATTAAAATCAGGAGGAAAACTTCCTTTTTGCATTTTGTCTCCTACACATGATAGAACTGCCTTTTTTGGCCAGAATGTTGGGAATGTGGTGCTCCAATCATGTGGAAAGTGGCATGGCTGTAACTTTAAAATAAATTGTGATATACTGAAAATAAAAATGGTGTTTTTACATTTAAATCAATGGGAAAACAACACTTTGTGTGATACGTTCTCTCCTATACAAAATTGGACTGTAAATTTTTGCGATAATGTAGTTATTAAGGTTCCTTAATCATGTGCAATACGGCATGGCTGTAGCTTTAATAGAAATTGAGATATAGCAAAAATAAAAATTGAGTTTTTACATTGAAATCAATAAGAAAGCACACTTTGGGCTATATATTCTCTTGTATATATATATATATTACAACTGTTAATTTTCCTGAGAATGTATGGAATGAGGTACTTCAATCATGTGCAAAATGGCATAACTGCAGGTTAAGTAGAAATTGAGATATATCAAGAAAAAAACGAGTATTAAAATTGCAATCATTTGGAAAAAATCCCTTTTTGCGATACTTTCTCTCCTATACTACATAGGACAATAAATTTTCACAAGAAATGTAGGGAATGAGGTACTGAAATTAGGTAAAAAACGGCATGTTTGTAGCTTTAATAGAAATTAGGAAATAGCAAAAACAAAAATAGAGTTTTTTCTTCTATAGAACGTAACACTGTAACATTTTGTTAGAATCATGTGCAAAATTGTCATGGCTGCAGCTCTAAAAGAAATTTAGATATAGCTAAAAGAAAAATGAAGTTTTTCCATTAAAATCAATACGAAAACGCACTTTGTCCAATTTGTCTACAATAAATGATAGAACTGCCAATTTTAGCCTGAATGTAAGGAATGTAATACACTAATCATGTGCAAAACGGCATGGCTGTAGCTTATAAGAAATTGAGATATAGTAAAAAGAAAAATAGAGTATTTACATTGAAATCAATGAAAAAATACACTTTGTGCAAAATTTTTATTTCTATACATAATAGAATCAAAACTTTTCTCCACAATGTTGGAAATGTGGTACTTCAATCAGGTGCAAAACTGCACAGCTGTAGCTTTAATAGAAATTGAGATATAGCAAAAAAAAAATGTGCTTTTACATTGAAATCAATAAGAAAACACACTTTGTGTGGTATGTTTTTCTATGCATAATAGAATAATAACTTGTATTAGAATTTAGGGAATATGGTACCCCAATAATGTGCAAAACGACATGGATGTAGTGTAGATAGAAATTGAGATACAGCAAAAAGAAAAATGGAGTTTTTCCTTTCAATTCAATGGTTAATCACAGTCTGTGCGATATTTTCTATCCTATACATAACGGAATCATAACTTTGATCTACAATTTTAAATATGTGGTACTCCAATCATGTGCAAAACGGCATGCCTGTAGCTTTTAAAGAAATTGAGATATGACAAAGAGAAAAATTGACTTTATACATTGAAATCAATGGGAAAATACACATTCTGCGATACTTTCTCTCCTATACAACATAGAACTGTATATTTTTTAAGAATGTGGGGAATGAGGCACTCTAATTATGTGCAAGACGGCATCGTTGTAGCTTTAATGGAAATTGAGATATAGAAAAATGAAAAATGAAGTTTTTTTTATTGAAATCAATTGGAAAAAATTTTTTCTTCCATATCTTTTTCTTCTATGGAAGAAAAAATATTTTCTTCCATTACTTTTATCCAGAATTTTGAGTGTGTGATACTTCAATCATAAGCAAAACGGCATGGCTGTAGCTTTAAAAGAAATTGAGATATACCAAGAAGAAATATATCGTTTTTTAATCGTAAGCAATGGGAAAAAACACTTTGTGTGATATTTTTTACCTATAGATAAAATAATCATAAATTTTATCCAGCATGGCTGTTGCTTCAATAGAAATTGAGATATAGGAAAATGGTGATTTTGCATAGAAATCAATAGAAAAACATGCTTTGCGTGAGATAGAACAGTAAATCTTTGCGAGAATGTATGAAATGAGGTACACTTATCATGTGCAAAATGGCATGGCTGTGGCTTTTATAAAAATTGAGATATAGAAAAAAGAAAAATGGTTTTTAAATTGATATAAAAAGGAAATACTTTGAGCGAAATTATTTCTCCTATACAACATAGAACAGTAAATTTTTTAATGGAAAGGTAGGGAAAAAGGCACTCAAATCATGTGCAAAACGGCATGGATGTAGATTTAATAGAAATTGAGATATAGGAAAAAGAAAAACGGCTTTTAAATTGAAATCAATGGGAAAACACTTTGTGCAATATTTTCTCTCCTACACAAAATAGAACTGTTAGTTTTTATGAGAATGTAGGGAAAGAGATACTCAAATCTGGTGCAAAGCATAATGGCTGTAGCTTTAATATAACTTGAGATATAGGAAAAATAAAAATGGTTTTTAATTTGAAATCAATGGGAAAATACACTTTGTGCGTTATTTTTATTCCTTTAAATAATAGAATCATAACTTTTCTTATGAATGATAGGATTGTTGTACTCCAATCATAAGAAAAAAGGCACGGCTGTAGCTTTAAAAGAATTTGAGATATAGAAAAAAGAAAAATGGAGTTTTTAAATTGAAATCAATGGGAAAACCCAATTTGTGTGACATTTTCTTCCTTATACAACATAGAACTGTAAATTTTTATGAGAATGTAGGGAATGAGGTACTCCAATCATGTGCAAAACGGCATGGCTGTCGCCTTTAAAAGAAATTAAGATATAGCAAAAAGAGAAACGGAGTTTTAGAATTGAAATCAACTGGAAAAAAAACTTTGAGCGATATTTTCTCTCGTATACAAAACAGAACTGTAAACTTTTATGAGAATGTAGCAAATGACCGACTCCAATCATATACAATATGTCATGGCTGTAGCCTAAATAGAAATTGAGATATAGCAAATAGAAAAATGAAGTTTGACATTTATATCAATAGGAAAAAACACTTTGTGTAATATTTTCTTTCCTATATATAATAGAATCATCACGTTTTTCCTAAATGATGCGATTGAGGTACGCCAATCATTTGCAAAACGGCATGGCTGTAGCTTTAAAAGGAATTGAGATATAGCAATAAGAAAAGTGAAGGTTTTACATTGAAATCAATACAAAAAAACATGCTTTGTGCGATATTTTCTCTCTTATACAACATAGAACAGTAAATTTTTGTGAGAATGTGGGGAATGAGGTACTCCAATCACGTTCAAAATTGCATGGCTATACGTTTAATAGAAATTGAGATACAACAAAAAAAAATATTAAGTTTCTTCATGGAATTCAGTGGGAAAACACACTGTGCGATATTTCCTTTTCCAAAAAAAAAATAGATCTTCAAATTTTGGACAGAATGTAGGGAATGTGGTATTAAAATCATGTGCAACACAGCATGGCTGCAGCTTTAATAAAAATGGGGATATAACAAACAGAAAAATTAAGTTGTTATACTGAAATCGATGGGAAAACGTACTTTTGTGCATTTTGTTTCCTATACATTATAGAACTGCAAATTTTGGCCAGAATGCAGGGAATGTGGTACTCCAATCATGTGCAAAACGGCATTTCTGCAGCTCTAACAGAAATTGATATATAGCTAAAAGCAATATTAAGTTTGTCTTTTGAAATCAATGGGAAAATACACTTTGTGGGATACTTTCTTTGCTATTCATAACAGAGTTGCAAATTTTTGACGGAATGTGGGGAATGTGGTACTCCAATTATGTGCAAAGCGGCATGGATATAGCTTTAGAAGAAATTCAGATATAGCAATAAGAAAAATGATGATTTTTTTTTAAATCAATGGGAAAATGCACTTTGTGCATTTTGTCTCCTATATCACTTAAAACTAAAAATTTTGCCGAGAATGTAGAGAATTTGGTACTCCAATAGTGTGCAAAACTGCATGTCTGTAGCTTTAATAAAAATTGAGATATAGCAAAAAGAAAAATGGAATTTTTGCATTACAATCAATGGGAAAACACACTTTGTTGGATATTTTTTATCTATAAATAAAAGAATCATAACTTTTATCCAGAATGTTGGGAATGTGGTATTCCTATCATGCATAAAACGGCATTGCTCTACCTTTCATTGAAATTAAGATATAGCAAAATGAAAAGTAGAGTTTTTAAAAATAATGGGGAAACACACTTTATGTGATACTTTCTCTTCCATACAACACAGCATTTTAAATTTCTGTTAGAATGTAGGGAATGAGGTACTCCAATCATTTGCAAAACGGCAAGGCTGCAGCTTTAATGGAAATTGAGATATAATTAAAAGGAAACCGGAGTTTTTATATTGAAATCAAAGGAAAAATACACTTTGTGTGATATTTTTATTCTTTTTCATAATAGAATCATAAATTTTCTCCAGAATGTTAGAAATGTGGTACTCCAATTATGTGCAAAACGACATGTCTGTAGCTGTAAAAGAAATTGAGATATAGAAAAAAAGAAAAATGGAGTTTTTAAAATTAAAATTAATGGAAAAAAACCCACTTTGTGTGATATGCTATCTCCTATACAACATAGAACTGTAAATTTTGGCGAGAATGTAGGGAGTGATGTACTCCAATCATGTGTAAAACGGCATGTCTCTTACATTATTAGAAATTAGATACAGCAAAAAGAAATACTGAGATTTTACATTGAAATCAATAAGAAAACACTTTGTGTGATATACTCTCTCCTTTACAACATAGAGCTGTAAATTTTTTGAGAATGTAGTAAATGAGGTAATCCAATAATGTGCAAAATGGCATGGGTGTAGCATTAATTGAAATTGAGATATAGCAAAACGAAAAATGAAGTTTTTTCATTGAAATCAATGGTAATACCTACTTTTTGGATTTTGTATCCTATACATTAAAGAACTGCAAATTTATTCCAGAATGTAGGGAATGTGGTACTCCAATCATGTGCAAAATGGCATTGGTAATATTAGTGCTACTAACTAGTATCCTTTAACATTAACATTAGTATGAAAGTTTCCTTGAAGAGTAAGTTGTAAATGGTAGAATGCCAAGTGAGTGTGAGACCTTTACTCACTTTGGGATGTTCAGCGAATTAACGAGCGCCTCCTGTGGGGTTGGACAGAACCCCCTCACAGGTAGCCCTGCCACTATTACTGTTGGTTCTTTGCATCTGACTGAGGTGCCCCCAGTCAGAGCTAACACACCAAATAAGGGGGTTACACTTAGATTAGGGAAGTTGAATGTGGGGGCCCTCACAGGGAAAGCTGGGGAACTAGTTGCATCCCTGGAGTTACAGGAAGATCAGTATAGTATTATTCCAAGAGACAAGGTGGAAGGGAAACAGGTCAAGAGCTCTTTGGGGATACTGATCAATACATGTGGCAAAGAGGGACATAATGGGGTGGGGATTGTATTAAGTAATGCATTACAGCAGGGGATAAATTCAGTTAAGGGTCAGTAGTAGGATAATGTTAGTTACAGTTGTTTGGCAGGGAATTGGGCTCCACCTCATAAGTGCATATGCCCCACAAAAAGGCCTGGGGGACACAATAAAAGCAGAGTTTTGGGAGGACTTTGATAAGGTGGTTCAGTCAGTAAATAGCACAATTAGACAGGGCAAGGGAAATGAACGATTAATAATTGGGGAAGACATTAATGCACTTGTGGGTAAGGATAGTCTGGAATATGAGGAAATACATAGTGAAAGGAGGTATGGGACGATCAGCCCAGAAGGGCAGAAGGTCCGTGAAACAGCAGAAGCACACAGCCTTGCAGTAGCAAATAGACTTTTTCATGGTTAGGAAGTAACATAGAGCAGACATCAAGGATTGTTGGGCTCTACTGAGTGAGTATTTTTAGAAGGAGAGTGGCTATATGTTGCTCATAATAGAATTATTAATGAACAGGATAGCTAGGTAACACACCTGGAAAGGAGAACAAGTTGTCAGGTGGTGGAAGTTACCCACCAAGTGAGATGAATTCCAGCAGGAGGTTCTCAGACAGGTTTACTTGGACTGGGATGGGCCAGCTCATGCCATGTGGGATAGGGTTGCTAGGAAGATTAGGAGATGAGCTATTAGGCATGGGTCGAATAGGAGGCACATACCAGGGAAGGCAGACATGGTGGTGGAATGAGGATGTGGAAACAGCCATCAAAATAAAGAAGGTGGCTTTTCATAGGTGGAGAGAAACAGGGGATCACGTTTCAAAGGCAGGTTATGGTCAGGCAAAGAAAATCGCCAGTAGAACTATTGCCCTGGCTAAGTTCCAGAAGTATGAGGATCTATATGAAAAGCTGGGAACAAAAGATGGAGAGAAAGCAGTTTTTAGACTGGCCAAGACCAATCACAGAACTAGTAAGGATTTCACCAGGGGCATAATGGTCAATGACACTAATGGTAGGGTCCTGTTCCAACCAGCAGAGGTAATATAAAGATTGGAAGAATACTACCATAGCCTCTTAAATGCTGCAAACAATGCAACAGTCACAAATAGCTACCCTCTTACTCAACTAGGAGTGGACACAGTAAGGGAGGATGAAATAATCAGGGACCTCCAAAATATGAAACGTCAGAAAGCTGTAGGCCCTTATAAGATACCCCTGGATGTTAGGTGCACCTTTGTAACCACAGGATTTACATGGCAAGGGAATCTTTGCAACAAGTTACCTAATGGTGATGGGATGCCATCTGCATGGAGAGAGTTGAACAGTTCCACTGTTCAAGGGAAAAGGAGACGCACAAAATGGTGGAAACTATAGAGGCATAAAGTTGATGAGGCATTCTACGAAGCTGTAGGAGAGAGTAATAGAATGTCGTCTCAGTAACCAAACTAGTGTCTGGGGAGATCAATTTGGGATTATGCCAGGTAGGTCCACTATGAAACCAATATTTGTTCTATGACAGATGACAGAGAAATGCAGAGCAGCAAAGAAAGACCTCCATGCTGTATTCATTGACTTGATAGTGTCCCTAGACAGGTAGTATGGAGCGTTTTAAGAAAGAAAGGAGTGGATAAGGGCCATATTAGAATAGTGCAGGATATGTATGACGGTTCCATTGCTAGGGTGAGGACAGCTTGGGGAAACGCCACATGCTTCAACGTGCAGGTTGGGGTGCATCAAGGGTCAGCACTCAGCCTATATCTATTTACCCTGGTAATGGATGAGTTGCTGATGGGAATTGGGGAATGGGCCCCGCAGTGTCTGGCGTTTGCTGATGATGTGGGAAGGCTGGAGGAGTCAAAAGAGGATGCACAAAAGGGCCTCCAAAATAATGAAACGGCAATGAAGAGAGGGGGCCTTTAGGTAAACATGAAGAAGACTGAGTACTTAGCTTTCAATTTCAGTTGCCAGGGACAAGGGGATGAGATCTTCTGTGGGGGTGAGAAGATGCCAGGTGTGTGGAAGTTCTGGTATTTAGGATCAGTTTTCCAAAGCAATGAGGAGATAGATTCCAATGTGACACATTGGATTAAGGCAGGTTGGCAGAAATGGAGACAAGCAAGCTGTGTCTTGTGCGACTGATTGGTCCCAATTAACCTGAAGGGCAAAGTGTATAAAACCATCATTAGGCCCGCTATGTTTTACGGATCAGAGTGTTGGGCAGCTAGAAAGAAACATGAAAGGCAAATGCAAGTGGCAGAGATGTTAATGCTGTGCCACATGATTGGGGTGTCACGAGCTGACAGAATCCAAAACCCTTACATTAGAGGTAGCTTGGAAGTAGGGGACATTGCAGAAAAGATAAAGGAGAATCAGTTATGGTGGTATGGGCATGTCAGGAGGAGGGGGGAGAAGGAGCTTATTAGGGCAATTATAGGACTGAGGGTGATTGGGGGCACCAGGAGTAGAGGAAGACCTAAACGGACATGGGCAGGGGTGTTGCAGAGGGACATGAAAGCATGTGGGGTGGATGGGAACCTGGTGGGGGATAGGCAGGAGTGGAGGAGAAGAACCCACAGACCAGACCCTGCCTCAGGTGGGAAAAGGGAGAGATGATGATCATGAATATAAGGAAAGAGGCACTCTAATCATTTGCAAAACGGCATGGCTGCAGCTTTAATACAAATTGAAGTATAGAAAAAAGAAATATGAAGTTTTTGAATGGAAATCAATGAGAAAACACTTTGTGAAACATTTTTCTTTCTATACATAATAGATTCATAACTTTTATCCAGAATGTTGGAAATGTGGTACTCCAATCATGTTCAATATGGCATGACTTTAACTTTAATGGAAATTGAGATATAAAAAATTTATAATGGAGATTTTTAATTGAAATCATTGGGAAAACACACTTTGTGCAGCATTTTCTCAACAATGCAACGTAGAACAGTAAATTATTGTAATAATGTAGGGAATGATGACCTCCACTCATGTGCATTGCTACAGCATTACTATAGCTTTAATAGAAATTGAGATATAACAAAAAGAAAAATGGATTTTTACATTGAAATCAATAGAAAAACATTGATAAAACTCTAAATTTTTTCAAGAATGTAGGGAATGAAGTACTCCAATCATGTGCGAAACGGCATGGCTGAAGTTTTAATAGAAATTGAGAAGTTTGCAAAAAGAAAAATGGAGTTTTTATATTGAAATCAATGGTAAAAAACACTTTGTGCAATAATTTCTTTCCTATACATAATAACACCACAATTTTTTTCAACAATGTAGGAACGTGGAATGTAGAATGTAGAATGTGGAATGTAGAATGTGGAATGTAGATGTAGTACTCTAATTATGTGGAAAATGGCATGGCTGTAGCTTTAATAGAAACTGAGATATAGCAAAAAGAAAAATGGAGTTTTTATATTGCCATCCATAGGAAAACTCACTTATTGCGATCTATTTTCTTTCCTATACATAATAGAATCATAACTTTTATCCAGAATTTTGGCATTGTGGTACTCCAATTATGTGCAAAACATCATGGCTGTTGCTCTAAGAGAAATTGAGATGTAGAAAAAAGAAGAAATTGAGATTTTGCATTGCAATCAATTTGAAAACACACTTTGTGTGATATTTTCTCTGCTATAAAACATACAACTCTAAATTTTTTTGAAAATGTAGGTAATGAGGGACTCCAATCATGTGCAAAACGGCATTGCTGTAGCTTTAATTGAAATTCAGATATAGCATAAAAAATAGGGTTTTTACATTGAAATCAATAAGAAAACACACATTGTGTGATATTTTCTATCCTACACAACATAAAACAGTATATATTTGTGAGAATGAAGGGAATGTGGTACTCTTATCATGTGCAAAACAGCATGGCTGCAGCTTTAATACAAATTGAGATATAGCAAAAAGAAAAATGGAGTTTTTACATTCAAATCAATGGGAAAACGCACATTGTGTGATATATTCTCTCCTATACAACAAAGAACTGTAAAATTTTGTGAGAATGTAGAGAATGAGGTTCTCCAATCATGCACAAAACGGCATGGCTCTAGCTTAAATAGAAATTGAGATATAGCAAAAAAATGTGGAGTTTTTACATTGAAATCAATAGGAAAACACACTTTGATCAATATTTTCTTTCCTATACAACATAGAACTGTAAATTTTTCCAGGAATGTAGGGAATAAGGTACTCCAATAATATTCAAAACGGCATGGCTGTAGCTTCAATAGAAATTGAGATATGTGAAAATGAAAAGTGGAGTTTTTACTTTAAAATCAATGGGAAAACACACTTTGTGTGACAATTTCTCTGCTAAAAAACATAGAACTGTTAATTTTTGCAAGAATGTCGGGAATAAGGTGCTTCTATCATGTGCAAAATGGCATGGCTGTAGCTTTAAAAGAGATTTAGATATAGTAAAAAGAAAAATGGAGTTTTTATATTTAAATCAATAGGAAAATGCACTTTGTATGATACTTTAATTCCTAGTAATTATAGAATCATAACTTTTTTCCAGAATGTTGGGAATGTGGTGCTTCAATCATGTGCAAAATGGCATGGCTGTAGCTTTATTAGAAATTGAAATATAGCAAAAAAAATGAAGTTTTTCCCTTGAAATCAATAGGAAATCGCACTTTGAGAATTAGGTCTCCTATAGGTGATAGAAATGCAAATTTTTGCCAAAATGTAGGGAATGTGGTACCCCAATCATGTGCAAAACGACATGGCTGCAGCTTTAGTAGAAATTGACATATAATGGAAAAAAATTGAGTTTTTTCATTGAAATTATTGGTTAAACACACCTTGTGTGATATTTTCTCTCCTATCGAACGTAGAACTTTAAATTTTTTGTAAGAATGCAGGGAATGAGGTACTGCAATCTCGTGCAAAACGGCATGGCTGTAGCTTTCATAGAAATTGAGATATAACAAAAAGAAGAATAGAGTTTTTACATTGAAATCAATTGGAAAACTCACTTTGTGCTATATTTTCTCTTCTATACAACATAAAACGGTAAAATTTTTGTGAAAATGTGGGGAATGAGGTACTCCAATCATGTGCA